>JAYMTK010005129.1:0-10484 GCA_036897405.1 Pelargonium myrrhifolium
GGGGGGGGGGAAGCATTTTTAATTAAAACATGCTCTTGGGGGTTTTACTTGTACCTTGTTCGTTACTGATCCTCAGTGCTATGAATGGCGCAAGGCGTGGCGCATGGTCCTCGCCATGGATTACTTGTGGCTCGGTGATTTCAAAGAGCTGCTCCTTTTTTGCGCCATATGATGAGGCGCATGGTGCAGCGCAAATATGGCACGCCTTGTTCAAATTTACCTATTAGGGATATGAATAAAGGAAACTACAATTAAAATTACAAAAGGAAACAAGAAGACAGTAAATACATGCAGTCTTTTCGTATTACAGCTTTCAAGCAACACTTTCTGTCTTCCGAATTTTCAATTTCAAATTCTTCATCCACAATTTCATGACCGCAAAAACAGCAGTCACCAACAAAGAGGATGAAAACTATGATATTTAGATTTGATACTTTATTTGTTGGTTTTAGATTTCTAGCAATAAGAATGATGACTACTTGCAGTTAGAACTATTAATTTTATCCTTTTAACTCACGTAGATGATTATTTTTTTTATTATGGTAATCTATTAAATACGCCTATAGTATATATGTATAAATATATATTTAGTACATATTTGCTCCTTATTTTCAAAAGGCGTGCACCTTTCACCGTAAATAACCTTGCTGGTCCCTCATACTTGCTCTGGATCAATACTGAACTGGTATTGAGCGAGATGTATGGAATGACACACTTCTTGGTAGATTCATGCCTATTTTAGTTACATTAGTTGATGATGCATATGAATCAAATTGAATAGAATCATACAATTCTAATAATGCCTTCTAAGGTTCTATCAACTATGATTGAACAATCTTAATTGTACACATGGATGTAAAAAAGTCAATACTTGTTCAAAATAATTAATGCCCTTACTGGCATGGCAAGGATGTAATGTCATTAATGATCTTCCATGTGTGCTTTCTGACACTCTATAGAAATCCATACTTTCATTTTCTTTGACCTCCTACTCATCAACTGATTACAATTTAGTTTTGTTCAAAGCAAATGTTTATACATTTATAGAACCCCATTTCCTTGCAGTTCATGTGGACTTAAGTTTTTTAGCTTGTAAAGATGAGAAGAATATTGGACTTGAGACCATTATAAGATTCTTTTTCTATCTAATTCTGATTGTCAGTTTTATGTGCTTTCTTTACAATTTATTAAAAGTATTCTTCTTAATACATCTTTAAGGAATGTGCTGTCTGTTGATGCTATAATAATGCTTCTCTTACCATAAGTTGATAGATTTGTATCTCATTCATAGGGAAGCCTGGTTTTACAAACAACCCTGCAAGCTCTGTTGGAATTCATTCTCGAATGTCCATGCAAAACAACTACAATAGAAAAATTGACAAGAATCGTGTCCCATTTAAATCTGTAGCACCAGGATGGTATGGCCCTCCCCCGGCCAGTGATAATCTTGTAATTAGCTTCTCAGATGATGATAGTGGTAGTGATTCTGAAGAGTACAGCAAGGAAAATTCTTTGGGAGCTAAAAGCAAGGCAATTGGTGTAGATGACAGTAGAAGACCCCCGATTTCGTCACAACCGAAATCAGTAATGCTTCGTAAGACTACCAAAAATGAAAACAAAGTTGTGCCTAAAAAGTTATCTTTAAGTCGCACATTTATCTCATCAATGACCAAAATCCATGGAGCCAGCTCAAGGGGGGTTTTGCCGTCAACTGAGCAAAAATCTCATGTCAAGAGTGTTAGTAATCTCAACCAAAGTGCAAGCCAAGGGCGTGGATTGGATCAAGGTGCAGAATTGAACAATAGTAAACTTCAGGACTTGCGGCAGCAGATTGCTATCCGAGAAAGTGAATTGAGGCTGAAGTCTGCACAGCAGAACAAGGAAACTGTTTCAGGCCCATCCAGGGATTACAATGCCATGAATGTAGATAATGACTCCACAAGGAAATTTGGATCAACTTCTGGTGAAGCGGTACAATTAGATTTGAAAGGGCCAGACAAGAAACGCTTAAAAGCCAATGGTCCTTATTTTGGTCAGAAAATTTCAGTTGGTCTACAAGAAATACCTGCAACAAATCCTTTCTTAGTATCAAAAGATCAGGGGAAGGAGAGCAGGCTATTGCAGGACAGGAATAGTGTTGATTGCAGCGGGGGTGGGAAAGGGATTTCCGTGTGTAGAACAGAGTCAAACATTGTTCAACCACAAAAACAAGACAACAGAAAGAGGCCTGCTTCTTCCGAAAATCTACCTATTGTGCCAAAAGATGGTGAATACTTGTCTTATTTCGTGCAACTTTATCATTTACCACCACTAAGTGTCGAATAAACTGGAACTTAAGTAGCTTATGCTCTGCAGGTACTGACATTAATACAAGTTGCAGTCAGTCAGATAGGAGTACACAGCAGGTAGATCCTTGCAGTGTGGTAGACCGAAGTGCAGTCCTATCAGATTTGGCATTTAATGTGCAAAATAATTTAGTAAGTGGACATTAAAATCCTTGGTCAGGAATATTGCTTTAGTTTTATTTATCTGTTTTATAATTATTAAATATTACTTTTGCTTTAAATTATAGCTCCTTTTTCTGTATTTCTTTATCACCAATTCCACAATTACAGCTTTAGTTGTAGTGTTATGCTTCCTTTTGAGACTGCAAGGGAGTTAACAGGGTCGCTAATTCCACAATAAATTGTATTGTTATTGTTTTATTACTATAGCTCCTTTTGGTGGTGTTGTACAGGGTCCTTACAACTCAGCTCACTATTATATTAATATTTCAAAATATGGAGTTCAATAGGCTGGTGTTTATTTATTTGTTATTTTTTTTTACTACGCAGAACAATGTGGGGTTAAACCGTCCAACTAAAGTTGATGGACATCATCCATTGAGTTCCTTTCCAAACAGAGCATCTAGTGAACATAATTTAATGAGAGTCAATGATGATCATGAAGTCATATCCAAGGAAAAGACGTTGAAGCCCACATCTAGCGACGTGCGGCAGGTGTGTTTCCAGACTCTACCTATTAAACCTAAGGCTTAGTGTACATTTGGTATAATATGTTCTAAAACTCATCTTTTTATGTTGTAATTTTTTTACTCACATATGTAGACATCTCTGAAAAGCACGAGCACCTGGAATGGTTTGGATAATGTGAATATACCAAGACATAGTAACATGGATATACAATCATTGACTGCAATGGAGGAACTGTTAGATAAGGATCTTGAAGACGCACAGGAGCACCGGCGCAGGTGTGAAATTGAAGAAAGGAAAGCACTTAAAGCTTATCGTAAAGCCCAGAGAGCATTGATTGAAGCTAATTCTAAATGTACTCATCTCTATCGCCAGCGAGAACTATGTTCAGCCCAATTTCAATCTTTTATTACAGATGATTCTACTCTGGTATGGCCCACTAGGCCAAATGAACATGGTAGGATTGGGTTGAATTCGTCAGATAACCTGATTGAAAATAATATGGACCAAATACCCACGCCAATCCATACAGTTCAGGCTGAATTTGACGGTTTCAATCAAGGAGGGTATGGCTCAAATATTCAATGCATAGATGGAGCTCGTAATTCTTATCGGCATGTGAATGGGCAAGCTCTTGGCTCTGAACCATGCAGTGAACCGGATGCTAGTACATCAGAGCTATTGCCTCGTATGAGAAAGAAAACTGCTAATGGAGGTTGCTCACCATCAAATGATCCTAACATTTCAGTAGATGAAGATGATGGGACATTTCCATGTGATCATGAAATAGATCAACCCATTGAATCTCAGAGAAAAGAGAAAAGTTCTGATGAGGACTTAAACATAAATATGTCTAACAAAAAACCTTCTATTGATAACTCCCAGGATTCTTTGCTTCTTGAAGCAAATTTAAGGTCTGAATTGTTTGCACGGTTTGGAATGAGAACACAGCAGGACAATGCTGCTTATTCCAACTTGGAGGCTTTGGTTAGACATGGGGCTAATAATGATGTTGGAGCTGAAAGGGCCCAGATGAATGACAGTAATTTCCCTTCCACAGAAGCTGAAAAAATTCAACAAAGCGAACTTGGAGGTAACATTCTTTGACAGAATTTGTTCTTTTATTTCTATTAGTCATACTTGATGCGGTAGGAACTGACTGATTATTACAATATGTTAAAATTAATTGTGTTGCCATATATAACTTTTATTCAATAATCAAATTTTGCATATAACCTTGATTCTTCCCCATTCATTATAATTTGGGATTTGTCGCTGTTTTCTCTTTTTGTTAGTTGGAGGAATGTGTTCAAATGATGATTGTCAGAATCTCTAATATGATTTTAAATTCTTCTCAATTGCATGGCTTCTGTTTCCTATCGTCTTCCTTGCCTGTTTGAAAATCTCCAGTTATTTGCATTATATTGTAGGACTTTGATTTTTATCAACTGTATTTTTTTTCTTTCTGCAGAAATATCTGAAACATTCTGATGCAGATTATAAAAGATATTCTAGGATTGTGAATAAAATGATATATTAATTTGCTGAGTGCTAGAATTGAGGCTATTGCAGCTGGAATAGGCAAATTCTGTGCTTCATAATGTTTTTGGATAACTGAGAAGTTTAGTCATGTTATTTGAAATTTTGACTGTTAAGGCTTCAGTCTTCTTCTTTAGTCTGAATTAGAAATAGGGTCTACCATGATAATCTGAACAGAAAGTAGCTGATTCACAATAAGCTGGATGAAAACAATCAACTAACTGAAAAGGTTAAATTATTTTCTCATTGATACATGTACCATTTTATCAGAAATGTCCATCAATTTACGTAATGAGATTATATGTTCTGTATGATCATATGGTTTTTAACTAGTAGTTTTATTTCTGTTGTTCTTTTCATTGAAATCATTTTATTGTTACTTGATCTAGGCACAGACAAACCCGGAAGAAGTGTAACTGAGGTCTCTTCCGAGCTTTACAGTCTTGACTACTTTGAACCTGGAATCGTTTTGCCCGCCATAGTTCTACAAAGTGCATTTCGCCACATGAAGGTTACCCCTCCAATTGGTTTTGTTGATTCAGAGATTAGAATTCAGCAGAATTGCCTTCATAGCAATAACGTTGATGAGGGTATTCATGTAGAGAATGATGAAATTCAGTCAAGCTGTCTGATCTCAAAATCATTGAGGGAGACAGCCAGGGATACTTGTGGAAAAGATATTGGCTCCTATGACTGTAATCTCATGATTGACCCATTTTGGCCGCTTTGCATGTATGAGCTCCGAGGAAAATGCAACGATGATGAATGTTCTTGGCAACATGTAAAAGATTACTTGGGAAAAAATATGAATAAGCATGGTGAATCCACAACTTCAGTAATTGATTTTCCCAGATTGAATACCTACATTTCATTGCTTTATAATATTGATAAAATTATGCTTTTGCAGATAGTTTGGCTGGATCATCATCTATCAGGACAAGGTCCAATGGCACAACAAAAGAGTCGAAGCATTTCAACATTTTAGCACAACCAACTTATCTAGTTGGTTTAGATACACTTACAGCCGATTCACAGATGTGCAAATCTATTATAACTCGAGCAAGTGAACAATGCTGGAAAAGGTGTTTCAGCCTTTCATTAGCTGTTTCAAGTTTGCATCAAATTGAATTGGCTGCAGATGAGCCACTTTTGCATGGTTGTGATGGCCGTGTGGAGGTATATGGGAGTTGGAGCAGACAGGCATTGTACTTTCAGAGTAAAAATGGCAGAGTGGTTTGTTTCATACCTTCTACTTTATCTCTTGAATCTAGTCTCATGTTCTATAACTTTAACTGTTATTGTTGGTGCTCTGCAACTTCTTTCAGTTTTTCACACCATATTTGTGATGCTGTGCTTTGGGGATTTAATTTTAGGCTTCATAACCTATCCTCCTATTTTTGCTTACTTGCCACTTATGAAATGTCTTTATGGTACTGCACTTCTGTGTATTAATATAAAAAATTCCCCTGCTCAGTAATTTTTAATTGTTTTTATGAGTGGGTTTTTAGTTTTAATATTAGTCAAATTCTATTTGTTTAGCTGGTCAATTCTGATATTGGCTGGTTTACACTTAATAGTTTTTATTTAAAAATATTTTGTTTCTTTAAATGCTGCAGAAAATATTATTCCATCCATTATCTTTGTTAATTGCAAGAATGTTACATGATAGGCTATGTAGACCTTTTACGAGTTGCTAATTTGAGCCTTCCGTTAATGCTTCTCCCTCCCTCCCCTCCCCCTCCTCTCTTCAAGTTGGTATGCTTATGCATGTATCTTTCGTATTTAAGTTTTGTTTCCCCTCTTCTACATTACAAATAAGTACGTTCCTTACTATTCTGTTTGGTAGATAGTCCCAGTTCTAATTTTCCTTGTTTGATGGTGAATACCTAGACCCTACCGAAGCAAAGTCTACCTGACAATGCCCAGTCCCTGGAAATTGCTCTTCTCGTACTCAATCAAGAGGTCAACCAATCAGAGGGTGTAAAGAAGGTAAATACTCTCACCTGTTATCAGTATTTTAGTATTTAATATAATGTATAAAAGCAAACATGAATTCTTCAATTTGTCTTATTATCTTAAATTTGTGAGTTTTGTAGGCACTCTCTGTGCTGTCACGAGCACTTGAGGCTGATCCAACATCTGTAGTACTCTGGATTGTTTATCTTATTATTTTCAGTAGCAATGCAAAATCAGTTGGAAAGGATGACATGTTCTCTCAAGCGGTATGTTATTATTTGTTCCATACTCTTACATGAGGTAATGCTTTTTTTTTTCAACACTAAATGAGGTAATGCTATTACGATGAAGACATAAGGTAGTAGCCGTGTTTGGTAAAGGGTTGGTTACTTTGTCCTATATGGCAGTCCATTAGTTACCACAATCAGAGCCAATATCGTTCATAACTGAGCTAGCTGTGTGGCAAGCATTGTTGCTTGCCTTTCCTAAATATTTTCAATGTTGAACTAGCATGTATAGATGCCATTCCGTTTTTAATAGATGCTATTTCTGGCTGTGATGAAAAGCCAAATAATTTATAACCATTAAGTTGATCTAAGAGAAGAAAAAGTCAGTATCAGCTGTGGACTTGCTCTAGAATGTCAAAATTATAGGCTTTGATATCCATAAGAAAATAAAATTGGGGGAGGTCCAACTCTAAATTTGACATGTAATTATTATACTAGTGATTATATCTCAGTCAAGCTAAACTTTTTGAAATTTGTCAGTAGGCTGGATGTTGACTTCACTGGAACAGGAGGAAGTTTGATGAATTTGTAGTGTGTCTGGGCATGAGCTGCTCACAAGCAGCTCTTTATCTGTGTCTGCTTTTGGAGCAGGATGATGTCTTGCATCCCCAATTTATAGAAACATACAAGAAAACTACAAAGTCCTAGAAAATAAATAATGACAAATGGGAATTTATGACTGAAATTTTCAGAACAAAACTCTATTAAAAAGTTGTTAACCTTTCACGCTTCTATGTAATATATTTCTGTCAATGTTTTTAGCAGTTGAGAGTGTATCTTCTTAAAATCAGTTTCTATGCTTTTATTGGAGAAGAAAAATGCAAACTTTTGTTTGGAAACACTTTGTTGTTGTTGTTGTTTTAGGTCAAACATAATGAAGGATGTTATGAACTCTGGCTTATGTACATCAACAGTCGCATACAGCTTAAGGATCGGTTGGATGCATATGATGCTGCTGTCTCGGCTCTTTGCCGATGTGTATCTACTTCTGGTCGGGACCCAATGCATGATAGTGCATGCACCTTGGACCTTTTTTTGCAGATGATAGATTGTCTGTGCATGTCTGGGAATGTTAGGAAGGCCATAGAGAGAGTCCATAGACTCCTATCTGCTAAAACAAATTCTGATGACCCTCAACCTCGTTCACTCTCTGATATCCTCTCATGTTTGACAATTTCTGACAATTGTATATTCTGGATTTGTTGTGTGTACTTGGTGACTTACAGGAAACTGCCTGATACTATAGTTCAGCAGTTTGAAAGTGAGAAAAATTTGCTTAGAGTAGAATGGCCTTCTGTTCATCTAACAGATGAAAGGAAACAGGAAACTGTAAAGCTAATGGAAGTGGCAGTAGATTCTGTTGAATCGTACATCACTAGTGAAACCCTTCAAAACGAAACCACTCTCAGATCACTGCAGCTGTTTGCTGTCAACCACATTAGATGCATGGCAGCACTTGATGGTTTAAACTGCCAGACCTTGTTGGACAAATATATTAAGTTGTACCCTTCTTGCTTGGAGCTTGTTCTGATATCTGCGTGGATGCACAAAAATGATTATGGGGATTTGAGTTTTGTGCAGTTTGAGGAGGCCATTAGTAACTGGCCAAAAGGAGTTCCTGGATTACAGTGCCTTTGGAATCAGTATGCCGAGTATGCTCTCCAAAATGGGAGAACCAATTTTGCAAAAGAACTCATGGTTCGCTGGTTACATTCTGTCTGGGAAGTTCAGAGTTATGGAATTGTGGATGATGTAAATATGGGTAATTCATGCAGCAGCTTGCTAGGTTCAGCCACAGAAACAGATATGGGTACTAAATGTCCCGATCCTAACCAGATGGACATAATGTTTGGGCTCCTTAACCTGTCTCTCCTGAAAGTGTTGGAGAATGATCACTCTGAAGCTCGTCTAAGCATTGACAAAGCATTGAAGGCTGCAATTCCCAAGAGTTTTGAGTATTGTGTGAGAGAGCATGCTATGTTTTTGCTTACTTGTGGGTCAGAATTAAGGGACGCTTCAGTCAACAGGATACTGAACATTTTGAATACTTACGTGGATGCTACTCGGGGTTACACAATCTCTGAGCCTTTATCTAGAAAGTTCTTGAACTACATCGGTAAGCCTAGAGTCCAACAGCTAATTGGTAACATGTTGAGTCCTGTGTCATCTGATTTTTCTTTGGTCAACTCGGTTCTTGAAGTCTGGTATGGCCCTTCACTTTTACCCCAAGAGTTCGGTAAGCCAAAGGATCTCGTGGATTTTGTTGAAGCAATCTTGGAGATATCGCCATCAAACTACAAGCTTGCAATTTCCGTCAGTAAAAGGCTAAGCAGAGGCTGCAACTCTTCTGATGTTACTTCTGCGGCTGTTATGTTTTGGGCGAGCTTGATATTAGTTAGAGCGATGTTTCATGCAGTCCCGATAGCACCAGAGTCTGTATGGGTTGAAGCTGCAAATATTTTGGGTAATGTAACAGGGGTTGAGGCCATCTCCGAGGGGTTCCATAAGAGAGCTTTATCAGTGTATCCCTTCTCTGTTAAGTTGTGGAAATCTTATTGTAACCTGTATAGAAGGCTGAAAGCAGATACGAACACCGTTGTGAAAGCTGCTAGAGAAAAGGGTATTGAACTTGATTAAAATTTCTGTTAAATATAATAGTATAGTTAGAACATCAGATTGGTAGAATCAAACATTTTCTGGTAGAGGTTCGAGGGAGGGAGGTTTTGCTTATATGAGTGAGTGTATGAAAGGCTTTTTGTAGATGATATCATACTAGATGGAAACCCATGGCATGTTATTTTTCGGGTGCCGGTTTTGAGATATCAGAGGGTGTACAAGTAGCAAGCAAGCATCTCAGAGATACATACAGAATAGAAAATATAGTGAAATAGGTTTCTGCTTTTGGAGATTGGCATTTCAGTAGTGAAGATCTCAGTGTCTGTTCCATTTTACATTCATCTCCTTCCTTATTCTGGCAACTGTAAGTACCCAGATTTTTGTACTTTGTTCATGTAGACTTTGTTCATATAGTTTAAATGAAGATTGAGATCAATTTTTCAACATTTTGATGATTGTGAGTTGTTTCTGGTTATTGTTGGAATGGGCATTATTATGTTTTATGTTGAATTATCTTTGAAACTCATCAAAGCTAAACCTAATAATTATACCAAGTCAGATGGGCACAGTTAGTAGGTTGGTGGTTTTAATTCTAACATGACCTCCGTCTACAAGAACAATTTTTGATGGATTGGATACTATGGTTCCATTAATCCCTTTTCAGTGCAGGGAAAGGGGATTCAAAAGAGTTGTTTATGAAAGTAAGTCGTATGAAAACCTACTGATGTTGTTTCAAGATGATTCGTTTTTGCCCAAGTTTGGAACTCGAATTAAGCTAACGTCAATGACGCTAAACTAACTGTGAATATATAAAAAGATCACAAAAGAATTCATAAAGAAACAAAAATAGAACGAGACTTGAAGACAGATTAAATTGGATTAACAAAATCAAGAAAAAAGGTCAAAGGCGGCCCACACCGTGGCTAGGGCACGCTACTGACTCAACAATGTGACACAACCACTTGGTCTCATCTTAAATTCTTTTTTGCGTTGTGAGCATGTAACACTTTTCAAAACAACTTTGGCCAGTTCTACAAATCTTTTTTGGTGTCATTTTATGATACGTTCATTCTACACGCTACACTTGAACTCTTCATAAGTTTATGATTTTGAA
>JAYMTK010005130.1:0-10484 GCA_036897405.1 Pelargonium myrrhifolium
TCCAGCTTGTACCAAACACAGGAAAGGAATAAAAAAGCTGGAATGAACATTCCATTCCATTCCTTTCTAGCGTACCAAACATAGCCTAAATTCACATGTATATGGATTGCCCTTATAGTTTATTTACATCCGATGACAGTGTAAAGCGATAGAGTTAGGAGGCTAAACTACTTATTTGGGTCCCCAGTTATTACAAGTCGACCAATTTAGTATCCAAATTAAGATAACTACAAATGAGATCCCCAAATTAAATTAAAAACTCAAAAAATGGGTCTCACCGTCAGCTCCGTTATAATTTTCGTTAGATTTACGTGTCACGTAAGCAAAACTAATGAAAATTATAACGGAACTGACGGTGGGACCCACTTTGTGAGCTTTTTATTTATCTGAGGATTTCATTTGTAGTTATCTTAATTTAGGTATTAAATTGGTTGATTTGTAACAATTGGGGACCCAAATAGATAGTATAGCCGAGTTAGGACTTAATATGAGTTTACCTTTTACTTTGTTACATAGGATGATAGTGTAAACGATAATCTTAGAGTTTAATATGAGTTTACATCTTACACATGATAGACTTGAATAAGATAAACCTAGTTATAATATGAGTCGACTACATACCTAGAATTACAAGTTATATATAACTTATGAATTACTGTTTACAATTTACAAGAGTGTTTAGGTCCATTTAAATTAATACACGTACTTTTACACAATTTTATTAACAATATCATCATCTAAATTTCTTGGGTGTTTGTACTTGTTTCTCTCTTGGAAACTCAATAAAAGTACTTCTTCGCTGATCAAAAATATCATCATTTGAAATTCATTTTCAAACTCTTAACTACAGACATTTTAACTTATTTTAGCTACCTTTACCGATATTTTACCTCTTCGTAAAATTGAAGTAGACTTAGGAGTGTAAACGAGTCTAGTTTTAAATGAGCCGCTCGAGCTCGACTCGCTAAATATTCACCTCAACCTCGTTATAATCGAGTTCGAGCCGAATTCGAGCCTAGGTTTAGGCTCGTTTAATAAACGAGCCGAGCTTTCGTTTATTATTTTCAAACATAAATATATATTTACTTGAACATATATTATACATCATTGTTTATCTGTATCATTTTTTTTTTTGAAAAAAAACTAAATAAATTTTGTTACAATCACTTACGAGTAAATTACTAAGTTGTATATTTATAGGTTTGTGATATTATATATTCAACTGATAATGTCATATAACATGTAGCATGTGTGAAAATATTGTTTATATAATGTTTAGTTATAATTATTTTTATTCATTGACATAAGCTATAATTTTTTTTGTTTTAATAAAATTTCAATTTACGATAAATTGTCAACGAATCGAGCCGAGCCAAGCTCGAGCTCCACTATTTTTCACCGAGTCGAGCTTGAGCTTTAAATTATAAGTTGGTTCAAGCTCGAGCCGAGTACAAAAGTGTCGAGCCGAGACCCGACAATATTAGGCTTGATTCGGCTCGATTACACCTCTAAGTAGACTACCAAACAAGCCTAAAATAATGGCTTCTCACTACCTACTTAACCTTCAAACTTTGGAATTTATCACAGTAAATAATAATAGTGCAGAGTCCGGAAAATGAAGACAGCGGTCACATGCATATGGAAACAAAACGAGAAATCCGAGCCGAGATCACGTAGTTATCAGGAAGGCCGGCACGCTGAGAAGTGCATAAACAAGACAAATAACCAGACATTCCTCTGATCCAAGTATGCCATCCACTACTTGACCCTTTTTTTCTCTCACTCTACGGCTAATTTAGAATTTAATTCAACTTTTGATTCTTGCATTTGTATCTATAACTCTTCTTTAAATGGTATCTACAGGACTGAGGCTTTGATCACTATCACTCGCCTCACGAGCTGCCGAGAAGAACCCTACCATGTCCAATTTGAAGCCTTTGTTTCTAATTTTGAATCTGACATGCCTAATACCTGTATCCTTATCAGCACCAGAACCCATAAATTCTTTGCTCACTCGTCTTCACTCCAAGGGCTCATCTCCTCCAGTTCAAGAATCCGCAGCTAAAGGTGTTCTCAAGAGATTGCTACCTACCCATTTGCACAGTTTCGAGTTCAAGATTGTATCCAAGGTATGGTCATCTTCAAATTCTCCTTCTGAAGTTTTATTTTTTATTTAGTTTTGTGGGTTTTGGGTTTGTAGTTTTGTATGAACCGGGTGGGCTTTGATTATTGTCATTCATCTATTTGTCTTCCATATGAACGGTTGAAGAAGGTAGCTAAAGGAATGAACTTGAATAATACTACTATGGTTCCTGATTGAGAAAATTAAAACTGAACTCAACTAAGTGATTTAGACTTTAGTACTATAATCTTGTTGCCTTTTGGTCCTAGATGACCTAATGATGCTTAGTTGTTGCTTTATTTATCTGGGTGTCCTTAAATTACTTTGCATTATTGAATTATGTGCCTATCTTGTAGCAATGCTTAGTTAGCAGTTATTGACTTTGTAGTTCTATCTGGGTTTCTTCTACTTGTAGGTTTGTCTTATGTGCATTGTTTAGTTACTAATGTCAGCTAGAAAAAGGGAAAAGAGAGAGACAATTTGAGTTCCAGGCTATGCTTACTGTATATGTTTAGGAACATGGTGCACAATGGGTTTGACTTCATTTTCTATTTGATTAATAGTTTAGTTTTACCTGGGTCGGGAGTGGGTCTGTCATGCTCAGTTATGTTCTGGTAGGAAAAGCACATTGAAAGACTCTCCCTTGCTTTCAGGGAAAAGCCTCACCTTGCACGATGGTCTAATTTATTGTTTTGCTTTGCTAGATTATATTGAAAATCTTTAATAATCTTCTTAGTCGAAATCAACTACTATTCATTTCTAGATCAAATCCCTTCCTGCCCTTCTTACCTTGCAATGTTGTCAACCCGTCTTTGTGTCTCTGTTCCTCATTCAGTTATTATTAATTATTCTGATCATTTCCAGTTTCTAATAATAGGATGCTTGTGGTGGACAAAGTTGCTTTTCAATAAACAATTATAATCTGCCGAGCCAGAATGGACCTGAGATAATGTATGTATAAAGTTGTTCTCTCCGAAGAGCGTCAATGCAAGTTCAGTTTCAAATTTACTTTTGACATGATAGGTTGAATATTATTCTTCATAGTATTGCTACGAATTTTTCGTAGGATCTTGAGCATACTTTTTTGTAAAATTATGTAAGTTACTGTTCATTTTTTATTTCCTTAAACATCGGTTTTGAATCATTGAAGCCTAAGTCAATTGTAATCAAGGTTACTTTGAAGTTGGGAAAGTCGAATGTGTTACTCGACGTGTTCATGGGCTTTCATGGAACTAGGGGTCAACTAGGGTTTCAGGAACGTGATAGACTTTTAGAGAGTGGTCAAATATGTAGAGAAATTTGATTTTACATGGCAACGTTAGACAGGGGCGGCCCTACCATAAGGCCGATGAAGCCGTCGCTTTAAGCCCCCATTTTAACGAGGCCCGGGAAATAAAATATTATAAACTATAGTTGCGGTTCCTAACCGCATCCAAAAGGTCTATAAAGTGCAGCTAAAAAAAGAAAACCGCAACCAAAATTCCTAATATATTTAACTCTGGTTGCGGTACATAACCGTATTCAAAAGGTATAAAAACTGTAGCTAAAAAACAGCAACCAAAAGCTCTATAACTGCAACAACATACTTTAAAATAATATTTAGTTTAATTGCATTTTTTTACCAAAAGAAATTTTTTTTCCTTATAGCTTTTGCAAAACAAATTTTTTTTCCTAATAGCTTTTACAATTTTTTTTTTTGTAGTGGTTTTAGATATTTTAATAATACTATTAGGACTTTTTATTCCATTTATGTAAATGTAAATGAAGTTGTATTTCTCTTACTCTTCAAATTCATGTAAGTTTATGGCATCAATTTATTATATTTGTTAATTTATATCATATTTTGTTTTTGTTTTTGTTTTTTTATGGTGACTCCCTATCATTTTGATATGTATGAGAATTTTTAGGACTTTTTATTGCATTTATGTAAATGTAAATGAAGTTGTATTTCTCTTACTTTTTAAATTTATGTAAGTTTATGGCGTCAATCTATTATATTAGTTAATTTATATCATATTTTGTTTTTTTATGGTGACTCCCAATCATTTTGATATGTATGAGAATTGATAAAAAAATTTATTTTTATATAATTACTTGTCAATGTCAACTCGTAAACATAAATCCGTGTATTCATAATCGGAAAAGATAAAAATAAAAGGGCCAAAATTATAAATTCGCTTTAGGCCACCCAAAATGTTGGACCGCCCCTGACGTTAGATTAGACATCTTACCTGGAATCAATTAAAGGTTTATATGAGTTGACATTCCCGCTTTTCACCTTTCCTTGCAAGGGTCTGACTTTGCATTGTGCTGTACCCATTCATGATATCTACATTTTAATAATTTATATAATGACCAGAGAACCTTTCCATTTTTAAGAGATACCTATAATACATCTCTACTGAATTGGTTGAGTTGAGCTGAGAACTTGTGATTTTCTTCTTGTTTCCATCTACCTTAAGCATAGGATATAGACAGCTGAAGAGCTATGATAGATACTGAATCTTAAATCTCTTGCTTGATTATATTAAGTTGGTTGTTAAATTGCAGAATTGTTTTATTTTTAGCGTAGCACGATGCAGAATGGATAGAAATGAATGCGCATAATGCTATATGGATAGAACTGAGTGTGAAACAAGTGTTTTACAAATCATATGCAGTAGTTGTCTACTGTTCTTGTTCACCAAATATGCAGAATTAAAAGTTAAATTTTACTAGTTCGTAAACCTTTTGGATATTATTTGATCCTTTGTTTCAGTATTGAAGGAACCACAGCAATTGAAATTGTGTCTGGCCTCCATTGGTATCTCAAGTATTGGTGCGGTGCTCATGTATCATGGGATAAGACTGGCGGCATTCAGATAGCATCTGTCCCTGTGCCAGGATCTTTGCCTCACGTAAAAGATGGGGGAGTGATGGTTCAACGGCCAGTCCCTTGGAACTATTACCAAAATGTTGTGACATCCAGTTGTAAGTTCTGAATCTTTGTCCCTCTATTTACATTTAGGCTATGATGTCTGTCTTGGATATTTCATATTATATAGTGATGGTCCATTGAACTATTACTAAACTGTCGTTACATCCAGTTTATAATGCAAATCATTCTCCATTTACTTATGGGTTATGATGGTTGCCTTTTTTGCCATCAAGTCAAGAGTGCACAACCAGTATAAGGTCATTCCCGTGAGAAATAGCTCAACAATTAGGTTGATTGCGCGATTCATACGTGAATATGGATAAAAAAGCCCAATTTTAAGGTTCTTTGCTAAATGATATTATAACCTAAATATGTTTTACAGTGAGCCATAACTGGTTATTTGTAATGACAAGAAAGGCTTAGTTACTCCTTATACAGCCAAAAACTAAGTGTATTTGTTTATTTATTTTGACAACTAATTTGGTTTCTTTTGGAAAACAAAATTATTTTATTTTACTAAAAAGTTTTTGTACAGTACTGAGAGATTTTGTTGTCTATTTTATAGCAACATGTTTCTGCAGGTTACTGAGGGTTGTAAACCCTTAACCAGTTGATATGTTAATTAAGGACCCAAGAAAATTTATGTAGTTGTGCCTGTAAAAAAAGACCCAATATAACACTGTAAGATTGATCAAAATTGATAATTATCACTTCTTTTTGTGAGTGAGTGATGGGATTTTGGCTGATGTTGATGAGTAGCTTTCTTTAACATCACAATCCTCTCTGCAGATTCCTATGTTTGGTGGGATTGGGAAAGATGGGAAAAAGAGATTGACTGGATGGCTCTTCAAGGGATTAACCTACCTTTGGCATTTACAGGGCAAGAAACAATCTGGCAAAAAGTTTTTATGGTGAACATTATTGAACATTATCATATATCTTGAGATGCCTATCAGTTAGTATTGTGCTGCATATGGAGTTTTTCATTTACTATGAAAGGGAAACTCTATCAACATTGGCTTATTTAAGGATTGAACTTCATTTAGCCCTACAATTCTTAGTGCAGCACACACACACACACACATATATATATGTATACATATGTGTGTGTGTGTATATATATTTGTAATTTTTGTTATAAAATACATATGTGATATGTGCACCTACTTCTGACTACCACACAGACACTTGGATCATGCCTTGTGCAAAAGTTCCTTTTAGGATATCAGTCAATGATGTACTGGATCCTGCTATATGACATTGACAGGTTATGATGAGAAAATAAACCAATTGCGTCTTCTTTTAAGATTTTAAGATCACGGCCTTATGAGCAATAAATCATGACCGATTATAGATCTGATCTTTCTGTTTTAGCTTTCTAGATATAGCATTTCAATCTAAAACTGTTCAATTGTTGTGTTTAGATATATTGCCAACTTCAACTTGTTAGTTGATAAGTAGCAATTCTGATAGGGATGTAGTTTTTTTTTTATTTTTTTTTATTTTATATTATGAACGATGCCTTTTAATTTTACCTTATATATCTGCCTAAGTAGGATTTCTGTCTGTAGGATTTCAATATGACTATGGAAGACTTGAATGACTTTTTCGGTGGACCTGCTTTCCTTGCTTGGGCTCGCATGGGAAATTTACATGGGTAGGTTGTGGTGATTTGGATTGCCGATTACATGTATTACTTGTTGACTAGGGTCATTTTCACTGACCTAGGTTCAGGTCTTCTCTTATTAAGCAAGTACACATTATTGTATACACAATGTAAATGTTTCTGGAGAAGCTACACAGTTGCTGTCTTTCCCCATCATTTGCTTTTCTTTTGAGAGAATCAAAGATTTATCTTATCACAGGTGGGGTGGGCCTTTGTCACAAAATTGGTTGGATCAACAATTGGCTTTGCAAAAACAGATACTTTTTCGGATGCTAGAGCTAGGCATGACTCCAGGTATAGTTAACTTTCATGATAAAAATAACAGTCTTTTTTTATTGACATGATTGATGCTTGTCCTTCTGCCCATTCACTTATTTCAAACACGTCCACCAAATTATTAATTTAATTTTCTTTTCTACACGTATGAGATAGAAAATATATTTGAAGGGACATAATTTTCTGGTATATTTATCTTTTCTTGTGAATTGGATGATGACCAATTACATGTACCCTTTTCTGTGTGCCAGTGCTACCATCATTCTCTGGAAATGTCCCTGCGGCTCTCAGAAAGATATTTCCTTCAGCAAATATAACCAGATTGGGTGACTGGTATATCATTTATTTTCCATGATTAAAATTGTGAACTATTTTCCCTTTTAGAAGATATTGCATGCTCCAGGTTTTCTCCCTGCATTTTATAGTAATGCCTATCAAACAACTAGTACCATCATAAAACTTTTCCAATATATTCTCAGACTTATTTTGATAGAAGAACATTGAAAAGAAAGAGCATATGGTTACTTTTAACTTTTAAGTACCAATTCTGAGTTTGATACTGGGAAAGTACTTCATGAAAAAAAAAGTGAGGAAAGAGAGTGAAAAAGGGAAAAATAAAATTAATTGGTGGAAATCTTCGATGAATGTGAAGATTAGAAGAATAATCTAAAATTTCATGTGAAAGTCTATTATTGCTTTGCATGTGGTCCATTCTTCTTGTTTTGTGATGGAATTTTAACAAATTTTTAATAACAAGGTAGCGGCAGGACTCGAATACTAGACTGCTTGGTCCATTAGGATCTCATACCATGTTGAATTTCAATACTTTTATGTTAGGCCTCACAAAGGTTTGGACCCAACACGCCTCCTCGCTTGCAGTGTGATAACGTGCAAACCCATTATCACTTTGTGCATGATCCATCCACAAATCTTCTTCTTCCATTGTGCTAGAATTATCAAATCTTTAATTATTAGGGAGACGGCATAACTCGGACTCGTGACCTCTTGGTCAACCTAGGCTCTATTACCATGTAGAGGACCAACTCAACTAAAAGTTTAAGTTGATAGTTGAAGACCCAACTTTAATTTTATACTAACAAATATGAATAAATTAATGATGAAAATAAGTTGTACTATAGCAGTAATATTTTAATAGGTTTGTTATTCATGAATTTGGTCATTCAACGAGCTTTCTTGTGCACAAATATCTTCATAAATTCAGATAGGCTATGAATATCTTCAACACTTCAATATAATTATATAAGATAAGTCGATAACTATGTGACATTTGATGGTCATTTCCCTGCTAATTTTGGATTCCATCCTGAACTTTGAAATTCTCTTTTCATGCATCACATTAAGAACTTAAAATTTTCCATTTCTCCATCGTATCAGGAATACTGTTGATGGTGATCCTCGTTGGTGCTGTACTTACCTTCTCGATCCATCTGATCCTTTATTTATTGAAATTGGGGAGGCTTTTATAAAATGGCAGATTGAAGGTGAGTTTTGTTTCTGTTAGTTACTTGGGTCCCAAAATGCCCTTAATTATCATCAATGTAATAGCGAAGGTTTTCATGTTTACGTGTACAGTATAATGTTGGGCCATAAGATTTGATTGTATTAGCAACAAAATAGAAATATTAACAAGAACAATGAGAATGCCAATGCTGGAATGATATTTTCATTGTGCTATATGATATGAAGCAGCCATTTTAACTGAGATAGAGGGAGTTGTATCTATTGTAGATCTTAATGGTATCTCAATTTTATTTGATGTATTGTAATCAGTTTGATTTTTTTTTCTACTTTATTACAGAATATGGGGATGTGACAGACATCTACAACTGGTAATTTCTCCCATTTATTTTTCTGATTATATCTTCTTCATAAAATAGATTTCAGCACCTTTTTGTTACTCGAGTTACTTAATCTTTTGACATTGGTTCAGAATTTCTATTTTACAAAAAACTGTTGGTTCCATAATTGGTAACATAATTAGCCCTCTCGTTTTGTACTGAGTTATTGGTTTGAACTCCACTTACCAATTAGGTGTTGGATTATGAAATATATAGGCAGGTATTTTCTTTAAGTCAAAAGTTATACAGAATTGCTATGAAACAATAGCCCTATGCCTTTTTTAACGTTAAGGCCATGGTATTTGGAACAAGCTTTAATATCCAATTTATCAAGTAAAAACTTTGCATGCTTTTTCATGTGCTGCTTCTACAACATACATGGATAGTGTGCTTGAACATATTTGTTTCTTGCAGTTATGAGATTTTTCTTTCTTTTGTCCCTTAAAAGTCTGATCATGTTGAGATACATGTTACCATGTATACAGTGATACTTTCAATGAAAACTCTCCACCTACAAATGATCCAACATATATTTCATCACTTGGAGCTGCTGTGTATAAAGCAATGTCTAAAGCCGATGAGGATGCTGTCTGGCTGATGCAGGTATGTTCCTCACCAGAACCCATCTCCTCCTCAAGCTCCCAGTTTCCCTATATATATATATATATACACTAAAAATGTTCTCTGTGATTTAGTTTGATTGACATGCGACATAGTTTCTATTGAGTGTTAATCAAGGTTGTGGAAGCTTGAAATGACTGGAAACCGTGATGGCAACGATAATTATGCTCATCATGTCATCTAAACATTGTTGCTTATAGTTAAATCATCCAAGATAAAGTGTTTATTATACTATACTAATTATAGGCATTTTATTAGATGTATAATAAGTATTAATAACACATTCTTTAGATGCTATTGTTGAATTTATTTTATTGATGTGAATAACATGTTATAACTAGTACAAGAGAGACTCCTTTATATAGGAGATTAAAACTAGAAATAGGAAATAAACTAGTCTAGGAAATTAAACTAAACTTTCTTAAACACAATATATTTCCTAATTTCACTTAATAACAACTTTCCTAATTATACTATTAGAATTGAATCTTCACACTCCCCCTCAAGCTGAAGCATGTAACCAATGCGAAAGCTTGGATACTCTGATGAGAGAACTTTGTTGACGTAGCACTGTATGATCACATTCAGGGACTCAGTATGTCCTCATGACTCAGGGACTACGTTTTGTAAGTAGTATGGTCAAACAAAAAAGAGGCTCAAGGACTAAGCGCGTCCTCACGACTCAGGGACTGTGTTTGGATAGTAGTATGGTCATAAGGCCTGAAATAACGTAGATTTAGAAAATACGAATCTGAACTTACTCCAACGAGGTGCATGACAACGCTTGACGGCGAGGACAGTAGCTCCGATGACAAAGGGCGACCAACCGACTCTTTCTGACCACTAGAATACAGTCGAACAAAAGAAAGCTCTCAAAAATAACGGTTGGCTGTTATAAGAACATACCCTACGGTGCTACTAAGACTCCTTTCCTTCTTCTACAATTCTTCAATAGACTTGCTAACGTCACAAAAGTGAATGTCATCTTCAATAACGAGCGAAATTAAAAGAAAAGAAAGAGAA
>JAYMTK010005131.1:0-10483 GCA_036897405.1 Pelargonium myrrhifolium
ACGATATTTAACAAAATATATACAAAATAATAACATTTGTAACAAATTCATCATTTGATAGAAACTTTACCATTTTCTGTCCTAAACATTTGCATTAATGGTATCAGATACATATAAAAATATATGTAAAATAGATACATGAAAAAATACTTTTCCTAAAAATTATAATTTCTATCGCAAATTGTGACAGTATTGTGTATCTCACTTATTTGTAGTTAAAAATAGCATTAGTAATGTGCATTAAATTCATGCTTTAATTATGAATTAAATTTGTAATTAATTATTGATTAATGTACAGTTGGGCATGGGAAGTGCGGTGGAGACGCTGTGCGGGCAGGCCTACGGTGCCCGGAGATACGACATGCTCGGCCTTTACCTCCAGAGATCGACGGTCCTGCTGACGTTGACCGGCGTCCTCGTCACACTAATGTACGTATTCTCCGAACCAATCCTCATCTTCCTCGGACAATCTCCACAAATCGCATCGGCGGCGGCGGTGTTCGTGTACGGTCTGATACCGCAAATCTTCGCGTACGCAGCGAACTTTCCGATACAGAAGTTCCTGCAGGCGCAGAGCATAGTGGCGCCGAGCGCGTACATATCAGCGGCGACGCTGGTGGTGCACCTGGCGGCGAGTTGGGTGGTGGTGTACAAAATGGGGCTGGGGCTGTTGGGCGCGTCGCTGGTGCTGAGCGCGTCGTGGTGGATCATAGTGTTGGCGCAGTTTGTGTACATAGTGAGGAGCGAGAGGTGTAGGTACACGTGGAAGGGATTGAGTGTGCAGGCGTTCACGGGGCTTCCGGTGTTCTTCAAGCTATCGGTGGCGTCGGCGGTGATGCTGTGCCTAGAGGCGTGGTATTTTCAGATCCTGGTGCTGCTGGCTGGTTTGCTGGACAACCCTGAGTTGGCTCTCGACTCGCTCTCCATTTGGTAACATCATCATCATCATCAACTTTGTTTCTTTTCCTTTGTCTTTTCTTGTTTTGGTTCGACAGCTAACGTTGGCGGTTTGGGTACAAGCCAAAGTGTGTTCACGTTGGGAATGAGATGAGGATTATCAAAAAACGTAAGGGACCGTGATTGGGCCGAATCTTGAGTGAAGAGAACGACAATTTTGGCCAATCTAGGAATTGACAAGGAAAGTGTTGCCCAACCCACATTCAGAATAGGAATATGGAATGTCATGGGTTTCACTTTCACTTGTTGGTGATAAACTCATTTGAGTGAAGTGGCGTGAGTTTTGAATTTTGCCTAATCACATCAATTGGTTGGGTTTAGTTTTCTGCAAACTTAATTTGTGTCTATGTAAGGAGGCTGTCAATTTAGGGCCGTGTCACATGACACGATGAAAACATGACACACTTTTAAACAAATTTGAGTTTAGTATAATCGGATTTATTTATGTGTCAAACTTGTTTAATCCCCTAACTCATTTAGTGTTAAAGAGTCGTATAATAAATCGTTTATTCATCCACTCATTCAAGAATAAAAATGTAATTTTTAAATATAATGTAAAAATATCATGCAAAAATTACTTATAGGTTAAACAGTTCAAATATATTGGGTCATATCGTGTTAATATCAACCAATTGTTTAACTATGTTAGTTGTGTCATGTCGTGTCAACCCGCTCTTAAAAGATCGTGTTCATGTCGTTTATTCTATCTATTTAATAAATCGGTCGATTTTATGTTAACTTGTTTAACAAAATATTAAACTTTCAACACATCAATTGCCACCTTATGTCAATGTAATAATTAATTTCGTTGACAAGATTAATAACATGATTTTGACTTGGTATTGCGTAGAAATTGATTTTGTTCATAAAAGCGGTGATATATTTTCACTAAGTAAAAATTGATTTGGTTTTCTTTGTATATTTGGGTATTGGTCAATAAAGAATGCAACTGAAAGATATATAGCAAACAGAAATTATTTTTTGTAATTATCAAGGCAAGAAAATAGCAGGATACTGATCAGAATTCAAAATAATGCACATATGAAGTCATCAACATGTGTATCAGTGTATGTATAGTATGTACTAGCTAGGAGTTAAAAAAGACGGCGCAAAATATCTCAAAACCACACCGTACGTCAACATCGATCATTCGTGTTCAAAGTTCAAACGTTGTACTTGGCCACATCATTCCCAATAATTGGACTAAATTAGTAGTATTCTTGTCACCTTGTTGCTGTAATTGTTGATCATATTGTTCATCTTGAATTGAATTTGTTGTTGGCCGCCTTTATTTAATTATATTTCTAATATATAGTACTTTATTTTTGGTGATTGAAGCATGACAATATCTGGATGGGTATTCATGATTTCAGTTGGGCTTAATGCAGCAGCCAGGTTTGCCCCTTTCTTTTCTCTGTATTTATTACTCCGTATTATGTTTATATGTGTATATATATGTGTGTATGTAATATTATGATATATAATTTGCATGTAGTGTGAGAGTGAGCAATGAGCTTGGAGCTGGGAATCCAAAATCAGCAGCATTTTCAGTGACAGTGGTGACATTGATCTCTTTCTTCATATCAGTGATTGCTGCTATTCTTGTGATGCTCTTCAGAGATGTCATCAGCTACGGCTTCACAGACGGCGAGGTTGTGGCGGCCGCCGTCTCCGATCTCTGTCCCCTTTTGGCCGTCTCCCTCCTCCTCAATGGAGTTCAGCCTGTCCTCTCTGGTATTTATATATATATATATATATATATATATTAACCTCATCACTAATTAATCATTAAACACCTACAATTGTATGCAAGTTTAATTTCATGTGTGATATGAAATAGGTGTTGCTGTGGGGTGTGGATGGCAAGCTTTTGTTGCTTATGTTAATATTGGATGCTATTATGTGGTGGGTGTCCCAATGGGTTTGCTCTTTGGATTCCACTTCAACTTTGGTGCAAAGGTAATCAATATTTTTCATTATGAGTATTAGTGTGTTTTGTTTGGCAAAATATATACAGTAGTTAACATATATACGGTGGTGTGGCTATGAATATTGAATATTACGTACAGGGAATATGGATCGGGATGATGGGCGGGACTGTGATGCAAACACTAATCTTGATGTGGGTTACATTCAGAGCGGACTGGAACAAAGAGGTACAAGAAGCTATGAAGAGATTGGATAAATGGGAGGACAACACTCCCAACACACAACCACTACTCAAGTAATGGACAGACCCAGAGACAAACCCTTTGTAATTCATCTTCATAGTTCATTGTAACTATTGATTCATAAGTAGAAAATTTGATTGGCATTTGCAGACTCTACAGTGGACTCTCTTTGTTGAATTAATGTACATATTTGGGCATCAGAATCAGTTAAGATTATAAACAAAACCATAAAAATATATAAAGCTTTTGATGAAGCTAGATATCCCAATTTCTGAGACTCATTTACCTCCTTTTGGATATGAACAAAACCCCATTATTGAGTTCATATGCATATACATTCAGAAATAAAGCAAGAAAGAAAAGGAATAATCATGAATAACAAAACTCAGTCCAGTTCAACACTTTTGTAACTGCAAAAACTATTTTGCAAGTAATTGATAAGCATAGCACCTGTTATATACTAACATGTTGCTAAGAGTTGGGTCATATGTGGGGGTTGTGAAAGGAAAAAATCACCACTCAAACTAAATGTTTCGAGTCATGTGACACATGTCCCCTGTTAATAAAGTGACAGTCTATTTCTTCCTCTTTTTTCATTGATCATGCACGTAATAAATATACTTCTTAAAGTGCCGCTTGGCCTTATGGTTAATGGGAGAGTATTATTAATTTCAGAGACATTTAAGATATTTGTTGATCTATCATCAATCCCAACACAGCTGAGTATGTCTGTGATGAAACACTCACCGGTAGTAAACAACTAAGCAATTAAGTAACACACATATGCCAAGCCAAGCCCATAATCGTGTTCCTCTGCAAACACATGATCTAATAGATATGCCAAGAAGGGCTGTTGGTCCGGTTCCTCTGCATTAGCATATGTCCATCACATATACGCTACAGATCTGCTATATATCATGTGACTACTTGGAAACCTAGGAAGAATATTGAAACTGAATTCTTAGCCTAATCAACTGCACTTGGTCAGCTTCTTGGGTCTTTATCCATCTGTTATGTTGTGCTTTTTAGTTCAGTATTATCTTTCTATAACAGACCTATTTGTCATCAATATGGGCCTTTATTTGAGTCAGACCAAGTTGTCACTAACCATGTCAGCCTGGTACTGTCATTCTCTTTTAGCCCATATCCGAATGAATATTCATTGGTGACATCTGTCACCAAAAGCAAGAATTTCTGTAGTGGACAAAAGTTGAACCCTTCTTCTCATTCATCTTCAGTTTCATCTAGCAGTAACGGGTGCTCTCAGGTTGCTTACAATTTTCTTGACTTCATAGATGAGAAGGAAGAAGCCATTAAAAGAATCCACATAATCAGGTCAGTTGATGAATATGTAATGTAAAGACTCGTAGGCATTTTGGAGTCATTTTCTGCTAGTTTCAACCTAGTGTTTGTTGGTACACTATGAGGAGCATTGCATTTTCTTCACTAACAAGCTGCTATTGTTATTGCTGCAATGGATTGCCTTTTGAAGTTTCTGAAATATAGTATTGCTCTATAAGAGAGACACACAAGTTCCCAAACACATGGAATTTCCAACTTCTCTACTCTTCAAGTTCAATTCTTTTGACCAAAAATCTGATTAAGAAGCTAGCTGGAGGAATAAACACATGCTTTACACTTTTGATAATGTGTGGCCACTTCTTTAATTACAAGGATTAATTGTAGGTCATGTTGAGAATCTAGGAAATTTCAAATATCTTGGAGAAAAAGACAAACTTCAGCCATCAATTTGGTGAACTGTTCTTCAAATCAAATCACATTTGATAATTAGAGAAATGCTCCATAAGCTTTTGCCTTATCTTTGGTCGTTGTCACATGACTTTGCCCATGTTCTTTAAGCACTCTTTGCAGAATCCTGACTGCTAGTCATGTTGTGTGAAATAATTGATCAGAGAGCTCTGCTATATGAGAATCTCTGAAGAAGTGAAACACAAAAATGAAGTAAAATAAGAACAATTTGAAGCATTATAGACTTGACAACTTTTTGTCTTTTCTTCCAAGTGTATTTAAATGTAACAAAGTTCTTCAATCATTCAACTATCTCTTGAATATGCATATTTATAATTTCTGGGAAGAGTCTTTAAAAGTTTGTAACACCACCCTGATATATTGAACTTGATAAACCCTGCACCCAAAATGGAAAATGGATGTACATAATTGTTAAAAAGTTTTAAGTTTATTGGGGGGAACTTAATCATTATATCAAGTAACGACAAATTCCACATTTTCTCAATATAGATACATTAACATATGTACGTGGACCAAGAAGAGAGACAACAAAAACTTGTCACTAGGACTAAACCAAACCAATTGTTATATTATGTTAAATTTGATCAAACCAAAAAATTTATATTGAAATAGATGAAGAGCACAACTATGTATACAAAGTGCGATGAATTTCACATTTTTTACGATGTGATATATATGCATAATCAACTGATAGGGTAAGGTTCATAATGATATTAATTGTTTAAAATATATGTATATATTTTATAATATATAACAATAATAATTAATGTGAGGGTCTTTATTACTTGGAGGCTGGCATTTAAATTGACAAAGAAAGTGATTCCATGATTGTCTTATCTAAAGGCATTATATTGGTCCAAAGGATGATACCATTCATGGTAAGTTGGTTGGCCCATGTCCAAGAGTAGGTGAATGTATATGGCAAATTTTAGTATTTTATTGAGGAAAAGATTTTGAGTCTAAAGACATGGACATAGCACAATCAACTTTAATTTAGACAACAGCTTGCTATTGCTAGCTAGGTGTTGGCATTTTCAAGAACTTTTTGTGCTTTTTTAGGTATCATTCAACCAAAAAGCCTAAGTGATCTACACAACATATGCTCATAGAATTCATGCAAGTTATTCTTAAGATTTCAATTCAGAAGTCTAAGTTAATAGGTGAAAGAGCCTATAATTAGTAAGCAATATGCTTTATGCAAATAAAAATACTACAACAAATTTTATTCACAAACTAAAATTGAAGATTGAGACCAGACATGGATAAAGAAATTTAAGGTTAATATCTGATTTATAAAGTAATTTCAAACTTCACAAATTTGACAAAAATGATATAGTTTTGAATAGGATCTCATATGAATTTAAGGCTGCAATACAAATCAAGCATATAATATAGGTGCCCTTTATTACTTTCACATATATACATGTCACAGCACATGCTTTCCTTTTGCTTTCATCTAATATGACATACTAAACTTTAATTTTTTTTTTTCAATTTTATAACGTTATGTATTCATTTTTCACTTGAAGACTTATAATCCAATAGTTTTAACAAATAAAAAGGAATACAAATAATTTTAACAGTATTAATTGATAGTTTCAACTTTGTATGTTATGAATGATGGCCCATTCACCTGAACCACAAATCTTGGAATGGTGTCATTCTCTTATGATTGTCCAAATCCAAGCTGTGATATCACTGTGAATAGGAAAGAGAATCAGAAGCTAGTACTGATGTCATTAGCTAAAGCATATCCATTCATTTTTATTGTTAATTTGGTCTATGAATTTGTTTAAATTATACTGTAGTTAACAACTACTTCACAATACAATACCTATATAATTGAAAATCCAATTGATGATGTTATATTGTGGACACACAACCCCACAAGGAAGAGCCAAAACTACCATTTTGGGGTCAAATGATTTTTTATATATTTTTATAATAAAGTTTGAAACCCAAGCAGAACCCACATGTTTCACATTAAAAAAAAAGGATGGGAAGTTGTAACTTGTATGATGTTGATGGCAAGTAAATGTTCTTCTTGTAGACCAATCACAATGAGTTGGCATCTGATCCATTTTGGTGGACAGATCACAGCCATTGAATTGATCTTTACTCCATATTCTTGATTGGACAAAATATTCAAGCTCACCATTTTCAAAAGCTTAGCTTGGACAAGTGGACATTAAAGAAGAGGAATGATTCTTTACTGAGCTTGCAAGACTGTTTAAACCTCTCTGGAGCTCTCTTGTTCTCTCTTTTTTTCCCTTTGTTTTTGTGAGGGTGAATAGTGTCATCAGTCATGTGTTGGGTCATTGTGTCCTTGGGCTCATTATATATAAAAACACTCCACTCCACTGTACATGGCTGCATCTGTATTTGGGCATCCAGGTAATTCATCTGATTATGCTGTCCTTCACTCATTCTAATTTGGGTCTCTATTTTTTACCATTGATTTTTTGTTTTGATATTTTTTTCACTATCAGTTTATACAAAGTTTGAATCTTGGTTCATCAAGTTGTTGAGATTGTTTGCTGTATCATATTATTTGTCTTTATTTTGTTGGCTTGGGTAGGTAATGATGATACAGTCATGGAGATATAAAATATTATGAGTTATGAATATACCCACGTAGAATATAGTTCTTGTGCTTCTTTATTTTCCTGGTTTCCCATGTGGGGTGCCAATATTTTGCTCTAAATTTAGTTGGGCAGGTTTCTTTGTTTGTATTTGACTTGGGGTTTTGAGAGTTTCAGGACCTGCCGCCAGGAAAACATGTGAAATTGTTTATATTGATTCTGGGTAGTGTTCATTTTTGTTGTTGACAGGTGCTTATTATCTTCAAATTGTGCTACTATGAATTGAAGAATCAGTCAGGTGAACAATCTCTTTCTGGGCATGGCGGTTTCTTTAATTGGAAGAGCACTACTGTGCTGGATAGTTTATGTGTTGGTGCCCATGGAAATAGTGAGTGGGGCTGGAAATGATACTGTTTCTTCTCCGAGGCCAAAAGTGGTGAATATTGGAGCTTTATTTACTACTGATTCGGTTATTGGAAGAGCAGCAAGCCCGGGCATTTTAGCTGCTGTTGCTGATGTTAATTCTGATTCAAGCATCCTTCCGGGAACAAAATTGAACCTCATCTTACATGATACTAATTGCAGCGGGTTTCTAGGAACCGTGGAAGGTAACTCAAACCTTTATTCTTGTGTTTGTTTGTGATTGTCTTGCCAAATTGTATAAAACTGAATGGGTTTAAAAAGAAATTGGTTGTCATTGAAATGATGATTTTGTATTGAAATTGAATTAGTTTTAGTTTTCTGGTTCAATTTGGATTTTCAATTTTCTTCTGCCCCCAATAGTTGAGGGAGTTCTGGCATGATGTAGGTGTAGAGATCACTATTCAACTCCTGAGGAATTGCTATTTGATGTGGATGGTTATCATTTTTTCCTAAAGAAAATCTAGAATCTGCTTTTGCTTCCAGCTTTAGCTTTGGGAAGGTCAACATTGATTATAAAAAGATATGCAGTTGTTTAAGTTTCAAGATGAAGCAAATGGTTGAACGTTCCGTATGATAGATGAAAAATTAGTTAAGTGCTTTCGTACTCCTGTACTATTATAAGTATGCTTAAATTGCTATGGTATCTGATGCATTTAAATATTAACATCTCCATACCTTCAAAAAAGGCTGATGTTTCTGAATATTAAGCCAAGAATTGTTCTTGCAAAATAAGAAACTAAAGTATATTAAGTTCATTTCTGCTAGTAGAACCATTTACTATCATAGATCATTGTCTGGCGTGAATTCTTTTTCTGGCCGCCTCATTGTTGAATTATCAACTATCAAATTTGAACAACGTATTTCTATTCTATGGAATTCTATGAACTGTAATTATTACTTCTGTGTGCCTATCTTGATCTCTCGTGTATATGTGAAAAGGTTGACTGGGGTGTCCTTAATCATGTAGCTTTGCAGCTCATGGAAAATGATGTGGTTGCTGCTATTGGCCCTCAATCTTCTGGAATAGCTCATGTCATCTCCCATGTTGTTAATGAACTTAAAGTACCGCTTCTGTCATTTGGAGCAACAGATCCCTCTCTCTCTGCATTGCAGTACCCATATTTCCTCCGCACTACTCACAGTGATTATTTCCAGATGAATGCAATTGCTGATCTGGTTGAGTATTATGGCTGGAAGGAGGTAGTTGCTATCTTTGTCGATGATGATTATGGCAGAGGCGGGATTACTGCATTGGGTGATGCTCTGGCAACAAAGCGTTCCAAGATCTCTTACAAGGCAGCCTTCACTCCGGGATCCACTAAAATGGAAATCAATGACTTGTTAGTTGAGGTCAATCTGATGGAATCTCGGGTTTATGTTGTACATGTTAATCCTGACTCTGGTCTTACAATTTTTTCTGTTGCGAAAAGTCTTGGGATGATTGGTAATGGTTATGTTTGGATTGCTACAGATTGGCTTCCATCTGTTCTGGATTCTTCAGAACCAGTTAGCCCTAGCATCATGAGTCTCTTACAAGGGGTTGTTTCTCTTCGTCATCACATTCCGGATACTGCTCTCCAAAAGAATTTTATGTCTAGATGGAAGAGCCTAAAACGTAAAGGGAATGAAGGTTTCAATACATATTCACTGTATGCTTACGACTCTGTTTGGTTAGCTGCCCGTGCTCTTGATGTTTTCTTCAGTGAAGGTGGAAAATTATCTTTCTCTAATGACCCAAAGTTGCGCGACACAAATGGAAGCTCACTGCACTTATCAGCACTCCGGGTTTTCGGGGGAGGCCAACAATTGCTAAAGACAATCTTGAGAATGAACTTCACAGGTCTAAGTGGTCGGATTGAATTTGATCAAGATAAGAATTTAGTTCAACCAGCCTATGATGTTCTTAACATTGGTGGGACGGGATCCCGCAGAATCGGATATTGGACAAGTTATTCTGGTCTCTCTATTGTTGCTCCTGAGACCGTATATAAGAAGCCCCCAAATAAATCTACCAGTAACCAACATCTTTACAGTGTAATTTGGCCTGGTGAAACGACAGCGACACCACGGGGATGGGTATTCCCCAACAATGGGAAGCCTCTGCGGATTGCAGTGCCTTACCGTGTAGGCTATACAGACTTTGTGACCAAGGATATAAGCCCACCAGGAGTCAAAGGATACTGTATTGATGTCTTTGAAGCTGCCATAAACTTGTTGCCTTATCCTGTTCCACGCAAGTATTTGTTATATGGAGATGGTAAAAGAAATCCTTCCTACAGTGATCTTGTCTACGGCGTTTCACAAAATGCGAGTACCTATTTCTTGACATGCTGTCTTATTTCTTCAAAGTGTTGTTTGATCTTTAATTTATGTTGACATGCTGTCTTATTTCTTCAGAGCTATGATGCAGCTGTTGGGGACATAACAATTACTACGAACAGGACAAAGATAGTGGATTTCACGCAACCTTACATGGAATCAGGACTTGTTGTAGTCGCTCCAGTCAAACAGGCGAAGTCTAGTCCATGGGCTTTCCTCAAGCCATTTTCAATTCAGATGTGGTTTGTCACTGCTGGCTTC
>JAYMTK010005132.1:0-10482 GCA_036897405.1 Pelargonium myrrhifolium
CATCAACACTCATGGACCTTCCATTTGGAGAGACCTCCCCAGAAAAGCTGGTACTAATTAGTACTAACTTATCTCATTTTATATATCATAATGGTGATATATATTTATGTGTACTTATTATGTATATAATCAATGTGAATATATATATATATATATATATATATAGGTCTGGAGAGATGTGGCAAGAGTTGCAGGCTGCGATGGCTCAACTATCTGAGGCCAGACCTTAAGAGAGGTGCCATTTCTTGCGACGAAGAAGATCTCATCATCAGACTACACAACCTCCTTGGCAATAGGTATATATATATATACACATACATACATATAGTATGCATGGTGTATGTATAAGCTAGGTTTAATGTTATGCTACACATGATGATTAATTACAAATATATATAAACATTGTGCGTACGCACGAGTAGGTGGTCCTTGATAGCCGGAAGGTTCCCTGGGCGAACAGATAATGAAATCAAGAACCATTGGAATAGTAAATTGTGCAGGAGATTAGTAAAAGCTGATCATGATGAGGACAAAATTAAGAAGCACAACAAGTTATGGTGGTTCCGGTTCGAACTCGAGCTGTACGGTTGAAGAGGGTGATTAATATTCCATACCCACTACTAGTACATGATCAGATTAGTGATCAAGATCTGAACCAGAACCAGCTGATGATGGAGATGGTTCAACAAGATCATCACAAATTAAAAGACCCTTTGGTGCATGGATTTTGATCATTACCTTTATGCTAGTGGTACTGTTCATGGCTTTATCAATCATAATATTGATAATGTGTTGTCAGGATCAGGCAATAAGCTTGTTGATGATCATGATGATGCAAAAGAAGCAGCAATGCTGGATTATGGTATCAACTCAACAAATACAATGGAGCATGTTAATGATGTTCATGAGGACTCTATTATTGGAGATATAGATCTCAAAGCTTTTGATTCTTTTCTCAATTCAGAAGATGCATGGTGAACTGTTCCACCACATACATATATATATATATATATATATGATGCAATTAATTAAGTAGAAATATGAATATTAAGCGGATGATGCTGTTGAGGAATGAAGGTAACTAAATTGCTATATCAGTTTGCAGGAAACAACAAGATGAAATTGAGAATGATTGTTGTATTCTCATTATTTTGCATCATCTGAGTTAGTCTTTAAATAGACTATACAATAGCTTTAACAACCTCCTACAAATAAGCAATTATCATATCACTAACCCACTAACCAACTAATATTATTGCATCTGATTACTTGCTACTGCACTAACTAGAAACAACCTCAACAACTAGCTAGAAAAACTCAACAAACTAAAGACCCCTTCAACTCCTAATTATCAGCAAGACTTGATAAATGATTTTGGATCATATCTCCAACACTCCCTCTTGAGCCAAAATCACAGACCCCAAGTAGATTCGTGATGAAGATATGTTTTTGAATTGGCAAAGCCTTTGTGAAAATATCTGCCACTTGCACATCAGTATGGCAATACTTAATCTTGACTTCTCCCTCTCGAATCAAATCTCTGATGAAATGATACCTGAGTTGTATATGTTTAGCACTTCCATGCACTCCAGAATTCTTAGTGATAGAAATTGCTGACTTGCTATCATAAAACAACTCTGTTGGACGAGTCTGATTAACTCCAAAATCTTCAAGCAATCTTCTTATCCAGACACATTGACAAGCAGCTGAAGTTCCTGCAATGTACTCAGCTTCTGCAGTGGACAAAGCTACTACAGATTGCTTCTTAGAACTCCATGTGATGGCTGCTGATCCGAGTGAAAAAACATTCCCTGAAGTACTTTTTCTGTCAACATGACAAGCTCCCCAATCACTGTCAGAAAACCCAACAAGTTGAAACTTTGAACTTCTTGTATACCAAAGTCCATAACTTTGAGTTCCTGCTATATATCTGAGGATTCTTTTAGCTGCTCCATAATGCTCTTTTGATGGTCTACTCATAAATCTTGACACAATACCAACTGAAAAAGAGATATCAGGTCTAGTATGTGTTAAGTAGATCAAACCTCCAACTAAACTTCTGAATTGGCTAGCATCTGCAAGTTCTTGCTCCTCCTCAATTTGAAACTTTTGATTCTTGTTCATGGGAGTAGCACTGTGTTTGCAACCCACCATCTTGAACCTCTCAAGCAAGTCACCTGCATATTTTTTCTGTGAAACAAATACACCATACTCATCTTGTGTGACTTCCAACCCAAGAAAGTAGTGCAACTTTCCAAGATCAGTCATCTCGAAATCCTCCATCATCTTGTCTCTGAACTGGTTCACCAAGACCTGATTTGAACCCATGTAGATGATGTCATCTACATATAAGCAAACTACAAGGCAATCTTCACCTTCCTTCTTGCAGTAAAGTGTTTGCTCATTTGCACTTTTTGTGAATCCAGCCTGCATGAAATAAGAGTCAATCTTTCCATACCAGGCTCTTGGAGCTTGTTTCAAGCCATACAAGGCTTTATGCAACTTATACACCTTGTCTTCTTTTCCCTGCAGCTCAAAACCATCAGGCTGATGCACATAAACCTCCTCCTCTAACACACCATTTAAGAAAGCTGACTTGACATCTAATTGATGTACAAGCCAACCAAACTGAGCTGCCACAGCTAGAAACACTCTTACAGTTTCAAAACGAGCCACAGGAGAGAATGTTTCTTCATAATCTATTCCATACCTTTGAGCATACCCTTTTGCAACAAGCCTGGCTTTATACTTCAGAATTGCTCCATCTGCATCATGCTTCACCTTGTACACCCATTTGACACCTATTGCTTCTTTCCCTTCTGGAAGATCTGTCAATTCCCAGGTGCCATTCTTTTGGATTGAGTGAAGCTCCTCTTGCATTGCTCTTTCCCAAACTGCATTTCCAGCTGCTTCTTCATATCTTGATGGCTCATTAACCATTATTGCAAATTCATCAGCATCATAAATTTCCCTCAAAGACCTGAATTTAATTGGTCTTGGAGAGAAATCACTATCACTGTCACTGCCTTCTCTTGATTCCCCAACTGCAATGTTAGGTGAGTTTGAGCCTCCACTTGGTTCCATAACTTCAATGCTTGTTTGTTCTGCACTTCCTTCATGATCTGCTGGAGGTGCTCCTTCTAGATTCTCCACCAAAGCATGATCTTCTTGGTGCTGAGATGCTTGCTGCTCATCCCAAATCCACCTGTCTAACTCATTAAACACTACATTCCTACTTACAATAATCCTTTCATTTACAGGATTGTACAATTTGTAAGCTTTGCTTTCTAGACAATAACCAATAAAAATACATTTCACTGACTTATCATCTAGTTTTCTTCTTTCATGAGAGTTAACTAAGGCAAATGCAATACAACCAAATACCTTCAAATGGCTTACATTAGGTCTTCTGCCATTCCATGCTTCATATGGAGTGACATTTAGCACTGCTCTTATAGGTGAGAGATTCAGCAAATACACTGCTGTTGCTACTGTTTCAGCCCATAAATCATTAGGCAAATTTTTCTCCCTCAGCAAGCTTCTTGCCATTTCAACAACTGTCCTGTTCTTTCTCTCTGCCACACCATTTTGCTCAGGTGTATATGGAGCTGTCAATTCTCTTTTTATGCCATGTTCATCACAAAAACTCCTGAACTTGTGTGAAGTAAACTCTCCTCCTCTGTCAGTTCTCAACACTTTAAGTTTCAAACCTTTTTGGTTCTCCACAAGTGTTTTGAACTTAACAAAGTTTTGAAATGTTTCTGCTTTTGTCCTCTGAAAATAAACCCAACTCATTCGTGAGTAATCATCAGTGAATAATAGAAAGTAATAGCTACCTCCAAATGACTCTATCTGCATTGGTCCACATAAATCTGCATGAACCAATTCCAAGCATCTTGCTGCTCTCCATGCTTGTCCAACAGGAAATGGCTTCTTCGACTGCTTGCCATAAATGCAGCTTTCACAAATGCCAATTGGTTGCATTTCAGGTAGCCCTTCAACCATGTCTTTCCTCTTCAGCAGTGCAAGACCTTTCTCATGAAGATGACCATACCTCAGGTGCCAAAGGTTTGATTCTTCTTTCTCTTTTGCTACTAAAGCCATATTAGTTAGCTTGGATTGAGAAAGATCCATTGGAAACATTCTGTTCCCTGTCATCTCAGCTTGAGCAACCACCTCAGCAGTGCTTTTGTCCCTGACTATGCATTGACCTTCATCAAACAAAATGCTGAAACCTTCTGACATTAGTTGCCCTACACTGAGAAGATTATGAGTCAGTGTAGGAACAAACTGAACATCATTCAGAATTTTTGTTTTGCCATCTTCTGTTCCAATGAGCACAGCACCTTTTCCAACAATCTGCAACTCTTGATCATCACCCAGCTTCACTTTCCTCCCTTCATGCTTGTTATACTTCTGCATTTCTTTAAAACTGGTCTTGCCACCAGACATGTGATTTGAGCAACCACTATCAACATACCACAGCTGAGATTTTGACTCTTTTGTGTCTGAGCGAGTCAAGAACAGCTTTTCCTCATCCTTAGTTTCCTCAGCAAAGTTGACCTGTCTATCTTTATACCAACAATTTGCTTTTATATGACCAAATCGTTTACAATGATGGCATTGAATGTTACCTCTTGCTCTGGTTTCAAAGCCACCACCACGACCTCTATAGCCTCTTCCTCTGGAGCTATTGGTCCCTCTTCCTCTTCCACCATATCTGGCACCGCTTTCACCTCTGGCTTGAAAAGCTTGCAGCTGCTCCTTGTTCTCCTTATCACCTTCAGATTTGTTAATTCGAGGCTCATGTGATTGCAAAGATCCCATCAATTCATCCATAGTATATGTGGACAAATTTTTGGATTCTTCGATTGCTGCAACCACATGATCGAATTTTGTTGGTAAGCTCCTTAGAATTTTGGCCACAATTGTTTTATCACTTATGGTATCACCATAAGCTCTCAATTGATTCACTATGCCAGTGATCCTTGAGAAATAGGCTTGCACATCTTCATTAGGCTTCATCTGAATATTCTCAAATTCCCTGTGTAGTGTCTGCAGTTTGGCAGCTACCACAGTTGATGAACCATGATATATATGACACCTGCAAAATTGTCTAAGCTTCCTTTGTTGTTGAAGCTCTCGCAATTTTGGAGAAGATTGTGTCATGTACTGCCTGTTGAATGAAGAACAAAGCTTTTGAGTCCTTCTTGACATGCTCCTTCAACCTTGCTTCCTCGTCTTGCTCATTAAAACCATTCTCTACAAAATCCCATAATTCTTGAAATTTGAAGAGAGTCTTTATCTTGATGCTCCAATATTCATAGTAATCACCCTTGAATATTTGAAGGCCGAGTAACACTGGCTCCATTCGACATGACCATCCTCTTCACGCCCTTCACGGCTCTAATACCAAATGTAGAAGAACAATAGCGAATGAAATAGCAATATCAATGGCAAAAAGAACAAAGTTTGAATTGAGAATATCTTGCTATGGTTCTCATTATTTTGTGCATACACTTTAAATGGACTAGATAACAACATAACAATCTACTTCTACTAACATAAGTGACTTTGGATCATATCTTCAACACGGTAACTCTTTTATTTTAACCCAAAGTTTTACTCCACTTGAAGCAAAACAATGAGTATTAAAGTACAGATCTTGATCATTGCGTAATCCCCTAACAGACAGACAGATAGAGATCGAGGTGAGAACATTGATTCGATCATTGAAACCGATTTAAATTTGAGAAATAAGATTGAGCATGGTGGGACGCGGCGCACACTTAGCCTGCAAAGGGCGAGCCTTGAAAAATAAGAGTCCCGCTCCTTCATTCATGTCCACCATTTCCTTGCTAACTCTCTCCCAATCGAAGCACTGAAGCAAAGACCCCAAAGCTAAACCACCGGTGAGCATGGCCAAACCTTCACCGGGGCAGCTCCTTCGACCCGAACCAAATGGGAAGAACTTGAATCCATCTCTCACCCCGTCGAGCCCTTCAAATCTCTCCGGCTTAAACTTCGTTGGCTCGTCCCAATTTTTAGGGTCATTTTGTATAGCCCACAGGTTAATGAGTAGCATTGTGTTGCTAGGTACACGATAGCCTCCCACCGTGCACTCTTTTGATGACTCGTGAGGAACAAGTAATGGACTTGCTGGGCATATCCTCATTGTCTCATTTATAATACAATGCAAGTAAGGAAGGCTACGCAAATCAGATTCCTCAATAAAACGGTCATGTCCAACAAGAGTGTCGATTTCTTTTTGTGCCTTCTTTAAAACTTCTGGATGGTTCAACAACAAGGACATAGCCCACTCCATGATCCCTGAAGAAGTGTCGCTTCCCGTTATCAGTAGAACCTGAGCATAATGAAATATCGAAAGATCAGTTAAGGTTTAAATTAGCTTTTAATTGAGATGGTTCTTTATATGGTATCTGTTGGAGGGGTGACTAAAGAAATCTCACTTCGGATAAATATAAAGTGAATGAGTGGAATATAATGGTGGAAGTCAAGCCCTACTAATAAAGTTGACTTTTTAGTATAGAAAACCCAAGTCATCATATTATCCCGTTATTGAAATTTAACAATATCACACAAGACAGAGTGAACTTGTGCATCGGAAGTGCAAAGCAAAAATAGCTATATTTTGGGTTTAGCCGGCTTATTAATTATGGTTTTACCTTATTTGAGCATTTTAAAACCATTTTTATTATTAGTTAAGTTCATTCAACCGAATGGAGCCGGATTCTATGCGGCACTCCAGCATTTGTTGAAACGTTATCACACCCTGCACATAAGATACGGAGTTCACGTATATACATAACTTTGTAGTTAAGACAATATATTTATATATATATATATATAATTATATATATAGGGGTAAAATGTATATCAGTTGACTGATACAAAGTTATATTAGTTGACTGATATAAAGTTATATCAGTTACAACTTAACAAAGCCAATGAGGTGATGACACCTTATTTAAAATCATTTATACCCACTCAAGTGAACTTGTGGAAGCGGAGCGACTTGTCCGGATCAATGATTTTAAATGAGGTGTCATCACCTTATTAGTGCAAATGATATAAAGTTATATCAGTCAACTGATATACATTAAACCCTAAAATCATGGATCCGGACGGGTCGCTCCGCTCCCACAAATTCACTTGGGTAGGTATAAGTGGTTTTAAATGAGGTGTCGTCACCCCATTGGCTTTGTTAAGTTGCAACTGATATACATTTTACCCTATACATATGCGTGCGATGGATGGATCATGTAACTTACCCCTATGATGCCTCTGATGATTATGTCACTGTAATTTTCAGGTTCGGTCTGTTGAAGCGATAGCAAAACTTCAATCATAGTTTTCTTCTTCTCTTTATTATTTGTAACGCTGTTGTTGTGATCATCACCTCCCATTAATTTTTTCTTCTGTTGAATCAGAGACTGGAAAAAAACATCTCTCTTTCTCTGCAAAGCTATTAGCTTCTTCTCCGTCCCTCCGACTCCGAACCAATTGAAAATGGGCAAGAAATCTCCGATATTTGATGCACTGCTCAACTTTCCCGTTTCGGCCACCATCTCCCGGAACTCCTTTACTTCCTCCGCCTCCGCCACCTCATCCCCATAGTACCTGCATGTTGACGTATTTTGTAAGGAGAGCAGCATTTTCAATTTTGTATATTCTTTTAGTCTAAACCATGAGGTTTCATAGCGACCTGCACTTTGGCGGTTGACAACTTTAAGCCGTTTGATTACATCTGGACTAATTCACATTCAAAATTTGTTTACAGCTTAAGAATTTCACATCTCTTCACACATGACCAGTTCTACCTTATAAAAAACAAAGTAAGGGCTTTAGGCCCCCAAAATTTAAAGGCACCAATTTATTAAATATTGGTTATATTTATCTTAAAATTTTAAGCCAAAAAAAATATTAAACTCATATTAACAAATTACAACCTACCCCTTCAAATAAATTTTTAATGCCAAGTTTATATTAAAATATAAAAATAATTATATTCCATTTGAATTCTTGAATTTCATTTAAATTTAGTAGGATCTAAATTCAATGTACTACGCAATACTGAAAAAAAAAATAGATTTGAATAAATTTTATGGTTTTCAAAAACATATATTTGTAACTTATAAAACATTAAATTTTGAATTCAATATTTCAAATCAAATAAACACAACATTAAAATTTTCAATATTAGTTTATTATTTTTTTTATAAAGGCCTCAAGTTTAAATTTTGTAAGGAAAGGGTTTACATTTTGGCGGTTGACACTTTTAAGCCGTTTGACCATATTTAAGCTAACTTACATTCGAGGTGTGTTTACAGATTAAAAATTTCACATCTCCCTAACGGTGTGTTGAGTGAGAATCGAAGTTGAAACCTACAAAGCTAGTTCTAAAAGTACCTCTTCCCGGCTATCATCCTCATCATCACGTTAAGTGTGAGCTCAAAGAACAAAGCTTTGGTGTCCACCACAGTTTCGCAGTACTTTTGGTGTAGCTTGCGAATCATGAGCCTCACTTCCTCGGCGCGTATGGGGGACAGCATCTGGAGGCGAGTGGCGGAGAGGACTTCGACGGAGGATATCCGGCGGAGGTTGCGCCAAACGTCGCCGTACGGAGCCCACCCGAGGCTGGTGTAGTTGTAGCCGAGGTGCTTCCCGGCGAGGAGGCGGGGGCGGTTGGCGAAAGTGATGTCGTTTTTGGTGAGGCATTCTTCGGCTGCGGAAGCCGAAGAGACCACGAGGACGCGGCGGAACCCGAACCGGAGGAGGAGGACCGGGCCGTGGCGGTCCGATATGTTCAATAAGGTTCGGTGGAGGGGTTTGTTCTTTTTTAGGAGGTGGAGATGGCCTATTACGGGAAGGGTGGGAAAAGGGGTTGGTGGGAGATTATCCCGGAGGGAGGTCACTTTGGTGATAGCATATAGGGCTACCAAGAGGAGGAGAAAGTAGATGAAGATGATCATGGTGGGGGAGGATCGATGTTAACATGATTCGACTTAAGGTGTTATGATTTATAATGACAAAACGGATTCTGGAAATCGATACCAACACTTATCAAATCAAGTGGTTTAAGGCATATTTGGATTCAAATTTCATCAGAACCATCAGGGTGTTGGTATTTTTTTTTTTGATACAAATAGGTGCCGAAATTCTTCCTTGTAACGGCACGGTACCCTCATATTTACAAGGAGGGATCGTAGTTCAGGTTCAGGAGTGAGATTTCGAATTTGGATTCAAATCTCATCAAAACCGTCAGGGTGTTGGTATAAATCTCAATACTGAGAGCACCAAAAGTGTTTTCTTACACTCCCACCACAAATGGTGGGTGCCATGGGGATTGATCCTAGAACCTCCCCAAAAAGTGCATTTGGATTTACCAACTGCGCCACTGTATCTCAGGGTGTTGGTATTGCTGATCTTAAAAAAAAATCCCGAAAATCGATAGTTTGAAAGAAAAAACCCTTATCTACGTCGAGCCAAACAAACCCTTAATTATGTAAGCGGAGGTCCTCCTCTCCCTGATTGCCACGTCTCACTTTCTATGCCGCAACCCACCCACATCTCACCACGTAGACGGTTGCACGAAGACTCGTGCTATAGAGTCATGGAGTCGCTCGAGTCGAGAGGTTAGCTCGATCAGAGAATAGGCTAAGAGCCCGAAGCTACACCTGATCCAACCTCTTTAATCAAAAGGGTTAACTTTTCTATCAATGGCTGAGATGAAGTCATGTTAGCAGACCCGTCATCCTGTATCGGACCAATCCTAGACCTAGCTCACTCTTATGCGGTTATACCTGATTCAATCCCTAGTTAATCGTGACCGTTGAAGAGCTGACCAAAACGTCTAGTGGCCACGATTTTTCCACGTAGCAAACTCAATAGATCCATTTCCCTTACACCGTAGTTGATCCCTCGTTGTCCTAGGTCCATCTGCAAGAACAGGACCAAACCAAATCGGGTCTAGAACATCAATTAGATCATTAAATTAATTCAAATTTATTCTTTTAAAACGTCAATCGAACCTGAGTAGATCACACCCAACCGATTTAATTTTTCTAAATTACCCACATGTCTTTAAAATGTTAAAGTAAAAAAGTTAGAGAAAATACATAAAAAGGACATAATAGTCAAATCTCAGCTTTTTTTTTTTTGTAAGTTTTAAAACGACCAGTTTTGGAAGTACCTAAATATTCTTGTTCACTTTGATTTATTATGAGTTAAATACATTTGTCTTCTTTAGATTGGACAAAATTATGGTTTTAGTATCTGGCATCAATTTCTTATTGATTTAGCACTTAAACTTTATTATTTTTTTGAATCTAACCCTGTTAACCGACTATTTTTGTTAACCCAGTCCATCTCAGCAATTTCATCCACGTAAGCCACCTCCTTGTGTTCATGTGCTTACAAAGAACCCAACCGGCTTTCTACCGAGCTTATGCTCTTGCCACA
>JAYMTK010005133.1:0-10481 GCA_036897405.1 Pelargonium myrrhifolium
TTAAAAATCTAACAGGGTAGTTACATGAAAAGAAAAATTCTTCAGGGTAGTAACTTGATAAATTCGAATCTAACAGGATAGTAACCTGTAATATCCCCAAATATATTTTCTTAAAATATTTTCTAAATAAATAAAATTGAAACCGGTCAGTCTGATTTTGAACAAGACCAAATCCATTCACTATTGATCGGTCTGGTCCAATACCATCCGTAAAGAACCAACTCAACTAAAAGTTTAAGTTGATAGTTAAAGCCCAATAATAGATTTCTATTCTAACACGCCCCCTCACGTGCAAGCTCATTTTCATTTTACACGTGACCCATGCACAAATCCACTCGTTGCTTTGTGTTGGAATTCAATATGGGTGACGGCAAGATTCGAACTCGACTTTTTAGTCATCAATGCTCTGTTATCATGTAAATAACCAACTCAACTAAAAGTTTAAACTGATAGTTGAATATCAAATAATAGTTTTATATTCTAACACCAGCTCGATCCAGATCCAAAAATGCCCAACCCTGTTCATCATCTGATATCACGTAAAAAATCAACTCAACTAAAACCTTAAATTGATAGTTGAAGACCGAATAATAATTTTATACTCTAAAACCAGCTCGGTCGAGATCCAAATATGCCCAACCCTGTCCATGGCTACTTCATGACCTTTGCAACGGAGCCGGTTACTTTTTCTCTTGTAATGCTTGCAGTTTTCACCAGATTTTGGTGAAACTTCAGAGCCTTTCCTATCCAAACACAACATGGCTTCTCTGAGATTATGAATTTTATGGTCGTGTGGTTCTCGAACTTGAAACAGTACATGACAACCTGGATTAGATAATTTTAATCAATGATTCTGTCCATTTGAATCACTAAAAGAACATTACATATACAGGAACTAACTACAAATAATCAAGACAACCCAATATTAAGTATCAACATTTATATAGAAAAACCGAACGAACTAGATACAGAACAATGCCTCTATCCATCCACGAAAACCTCGCCTTCTCAATCCAACAAACCTACAATTAACGAGTACTTGCACTGACAAGTCCCCGGTTGAGCAAAAATTTGTCAAGACCCGCCGTGCAAATCAAATTCTTCATTAGGATCAGTGATTCCTTCAGAGGATCATAAGAACCAGTTTCTGGTAATAGAGAGCATTCAAGGAGATATTTGAGGAAGTGAGATTCAATTGTCGGGAGGTTTCACCGAGTTTTCAGTATCATCTTGCTTCATTTTCCCTGACTCCCCGTCTTGCGTTGATTGTTGGCCTTCACTGGTGGAGCCAGACGGAAGCTGACTAAACTCACTGGTGGGCCCACTGCATTCGGTACTTCCGAGCTCTTGGCTTTCAAGAGCCATCTTTCTGAATTTCTTCATGTCCTCCTTGTATTGGCTAGTGTCGTAATCCAAGCTTCCAGATGGAGTGTATACAGAGCTGTGGCCCGGTATGATTCCCTCGTTTAGATGCTCAAGAGACAAATTTCCTTCCAATGCTCGAACTATCTGCATTACACACCAGCAGGTCCATTTAACTACAAGATATGACCTAAATAAGAAATCAAACCAAAATTTACTGCTATTTGAATCACCTCACTCATTTTTGGCCGGCGTCTGGCAGAATGGCGCACACAAAAAGCAGCAGAAGCGACCACCCGAGCAATTTCAACGGAGTTATAATCCTTCTGCAACCTTGGATCAACAAGTTCATCAAAGTTGCCTGTTTCTAGTGCTTCAGAGAGTATAGGCCTTGCCTGAAATTCAAAACAACAGCAATTATTGTTGCAATGATGGATAAGTCTGCGATTAAACATCCTTAATGATCGCAGAAACATCAGAAAAAATAGAAGATACAAAGTTAAAACTACTACATAGAGGTAGAACTAAAAATCAAAAGAGGGAGATTGGAAGAAACAATGTTTAAGCAACTACCAAGGATTCAAAAAGCCATCTTGTCATCTTCCTAACTCATACAGTGTGAATGTAATGGAGAGTGACGAGAATAAAGGCTCTAAGAAGTAAGCAAATCTTTGACTAAGGACGCCACAAAACTTTCTCTGACATTTAACAATATCATAATAAGATCCAAAGTTCTATAAGATTACATGCTTTCATAAATTTCTGTCTTGACTTATGTGGGGGGAAAGAAAACAAACACCGAAACTAATTGGTTAATAAATTAACACAACAGAAATGATCCTATTAATTAACATCCACATCATGTTAACTCTGAAAAACAAGTGCTGATGGACAAAAATTTACCCAATCAACCATGCTATCATCAGCAAAAGGCCGAGCTTTATCAATAGGTCGGCGTCCAGTAAGCAACTCTAAAAGCACAACCCCAAAAGAAAAGACGTCTGATTTATCAGTGAGCTTCCCACTTGCGGCATACTCTGGAGCCAAGTAGCTGCACTTGGTGAATATGAGTTAGGAGAGTCAAATATGAAAAGTACACAAAATATGAAGAAACAAACGTTATAACACTATTGATATCATACAGCGTGTAGCATAAATAAATGGTATGAGCTAAAAAGAAACCAAACACAGATCTTACCCAAAAGTTCCCATTACACGAGTGGAGACATGAGTGTCAGTATCTAAAGAAAGCTTAGCAAGTCCAAAATCCGCAACCTGAAAAAGGACCATACTAAGTTTATAGCATCATGCAAGTAAAGAACAGAATTAACTAAGTGAAAATTGACATAAACTTGCTTCATTCACATTTAGCTTACAAAGCCACTAATCCATTGCTTAGGATGGCCTCGTCTACAATCAAAGAATCAGAGTAAGGAATTACCTATGGTCACTATCAATGTTGGGACCGTTGGGTCCATGGAGAAGGGAGAGGTGACTAAGTGATGTGTTTGTGCAATTGCAAACTTGGGAATAAATATGGACTATAAGGGAGATACAAAAGTCATTAATAATTTTTCATATTACTAAGAATCATATAAAATGAAGAACATATGGCAGACCTACCTTCGCCTCAAAGTTAAAATCAAGAAGAATATTGGCTGCCTTGATATCACGGTGAATGATCTTGGGCTGACCTGAGAGCATGATAAAACTCAAAATGAAAAGAGACACCTCAAGGTCAGTAACATACACCTACATTTTTAGATAAAGATTAAAACTAAAGAAAACTCACAGTCCTCGTGCAGATATGCCAGTCCTTTAGCGGAGCCTAGAGCAATCTTCATTCTGGTTGGCCAGTTCATATGTGGTCTCCCCTTTCCTGAAAGGTCAAACCTTTCTTATGAGACTACATACTAGATGCATGTGTAGTTGTCATATCTCCTATCAAAACTTTGCAACTTTAAAGTGTTATTTCAACACCACACTGATATGGTTGCAGCTGCCAGACTCTCAGGTCTGCAGAGTACTGTTTGACACCCGATCTCAGTACTGATCATCAATCAATATTATAAACCCACCCAATTTTGGGCCTGGTACAACTGGATAAAGTTAACTCTTGTATGAATCCAGTACAAATGATTACATATAATAGCAAAACAATTTTTAATTTTAATTTCTTTTTACACAACGTAGTTGCTATATTCAAAATTTTCTCTATATAGCAAACTTTTAAGAAAATTATAATTTCTAACTTCATTCTACTTTTTAATTTTGGAAATTAAATTCCTTTACTTCTCCGACTAAATTTTTTTCTCTATATATTTCGTAACTCATTAACTTCACTAAATGTTTATGATTCTTTCATACACTAAAACTTAGAAAACTAATCCCTCATTTCCTCTATTATATGAAACTCGCCAACTCTCTGTTGACCATACAACTTAACACCATAATGCCTCATGTCTAACTTAAATGAAATTCCAGTTCTTTAAAAGCAGGTATATGTAATAGCATAGAATAAGGAAATGGGTGTAACCAATCATGGATTTGCTTTTATGTAAGTTGACATGTTGCAGAATATCAAGTTCTTTCCAGGAAAAAAAACTAAGATAGTTCAAATATAAACAGAATACTGGTTCTTTTGGACTAAGAGAAATGCAAAAATATTTAACAACACAAAACTAACCGTGTAAATGAAACTCCAGAGTGTTGTTGGGAACAAACTCATAGACAAGCATCCTTTGATCCCCAGCAATACAATACCCAACCAGTGAAACAAGATGTCTGTGGTGGACACGACTAATGATTTCAACCTCTGCTTGAAACTCGCGCTCCCCTTGCCCGCTTCCAGCTTTTAGCTGCTTAACAGCAACCACTTTCCCGTTTGGAAGGATTCCTTTGTAGACATAACCAAACCCACCTTGGCCAATGAGATTGGAATTGGAGAATCCATCCGTTGCCACTGCTAACTCTTCATAAGTAAATGTGCTTTGAGAAAATCCCAAGGACATTCCAGGAGAGATTGATGGTACAGGTTTATCAGAGCTCATACTACTATTTGTCGAAGGTGGTGGAGGGTAAGAGGTACTTGATGTAACTCCTGGAGGAGGAGTAGGCTTCGGCAGCATTGAGAATTTATTGCCACTCGGAGAAGGAGCATTTTGTTGCCAATGCTGTGGTAGGCCAGTATAAGCGTCATCTGCAGAAAAGAACAAAGATGACTAGCAGTCGTAGTACAACTCTTAACATGAAAAAGCAATTTCAAAGTAGCATGCATCATGAACTGAAGTAACACTAAATTCAACTGGTGCCTGACTCAGGTTGCTTGTCTAATATGTAGACAAATTTAAAGGAACTAAGGAAGGTTGGGGAGAGATATGTTTCTCAACTCTAGTCAGGTATAAGTGAACATGATTTATAGAGGATTTGATAAACAAGACTGTCAGCCACTTTGTTATGATACAGAATTCCAACTCTCCCCCTTTCTCCACTGAAAATATAAGTATGTACGAATATAAATAAATGAGTCAATCCTCCAACACAGAAAATCAAGAAAAAGCTCCATTCCAAGTCAACTGTCAACATGCATGAGCAACCCAGATTGATCTATTCGCAAATTAAAGAGACCATACACTTCATTTCAGGGCAGATTAAGAACCATGACCATGGGAGACACTTGTAGTAGCCTTTTCCACACACCACATCCCTTCAATTCAGTTGAAAAGCATACATATCATCTACCATCTAGATTCAAAACAATATCAGAAACCCACCAACTTAAGTCAGGTCAAAATAATGTTGAAGATTTTCATTTTCTGTAGCATTGGTTTTATTGCTAAACTAAATCTCTTCAAAACGATAATTCCGACTTGGATAGGCCAGAAGGGGGTATGATAAAATCATAAACCATATTTTGGAGAAATTTTTCATCAGTATAGAGGGGGTTCTAAGAAGGGAGTCAAGGTCTAGCAGCCAATCCATGGGTATACCATGAAGTTACAAAGGTTGTCCCTGTGAACCAACCTCCTAAATCAAAATAGGCACAAGGAAATAGCAATAGGCCAGACCAACCTACAAAAACGAAACGGTCCCTCCGCAACCAGTCATCCATAATATCAAATAAATCATTTTCTTCTTTGGTAAATTTACCAAGGGCTATAGTCATAGTGATTCTCCTATTCAACTGCTTCAACCACTTCCGAACACCTTATGGCATTTACGAGGCCTTCGCGGATTTGGCAATGAGAGATTGGTTTGACATGGTACAAGCCAATAGATAGTTACATGGTCCCCAGCCCCTTCAAGAAGTGAATAGCTATGTTCTGTCAAGTTGTCTATACAACCCATCACAACAGACACACACCAAATCTTAATTTTTCCCATAATCCCATCTTTAGCATTCACAAATGCTAAATCTAGGAGATAGTAAATGGATTGATTATCTTACAATAAGACGGTTCCACAGGTTGGTCAATGTTTGAACAATGAACTGTTAATTTTTAATCCGGCCAAATTCAGAAACATAAATAACTCGTTAAGTCACCATCTAGATAAGTTCAAAGCAAAAATCCAAACATTCAGTCCACAATAATATAAAAATAACTAAAAATCACAACTTCCCAGTTCAAAGTAATCGAGTCAAGCCAAACAGAAAGCGAACAAAGGACTCACCTTTAGGTCCATGTGGAGCTCCTCCGAGTACTCCATTGTTGTTCTCTCGTCTCCTCTTCCTCTTCTTCCTCATGTAGCAAACGACAAAAATACAAACCCCAATCATCACGATTAGTCCACCAAGCCCAATCCCCACTACCAACCCAATTAGCGTCCCCGTCGCCAAATCCGAAGAAGGAGAACTCGTAGGTCCACTCGAGTTGGTGGTATTCGGTGGCGGCGGCGGCGGCGGAGGTAAAGTGGTATCGCCGGCCGGAGGTGATATCGGAGACGTTGCGTTCGCATCCGTAGCCGGAGGCGACGAAGGCGACGGCGATGACATCGCCGGAGCAGAAGATTCGATACCGTCGAGGGGTTTTTTAGTTCAGATTTGAACAGAAGCAGACATTTTTTATTTGGTTTTGTTGCTCAAAGTAGAGGAGACTATGGTTCATGGTGGGACCTGGCGCGTTAATCAATTCGAGCACAGAGCGAAACGACGTGCGCTGGATGTCGTTTTACGCCTTTGTTGCTAATTAATTAATTTGTTTATTTTCGGAATTTTGCCCGGAGACAATATTTTGTGATACCATATGAAATATAAGAACCTCCTAAAAATCTGGTACAAAATATTTTATCAATTAGTAGTATATTCTCGATTTAAAATAAAATTTTGTTGGAATCTGGTAAAAAACATTTTATCAATTAGTAGTATATCCTCAATTTTAAATTGTTTCCATGTTTTGTCCTTTTTTATATATAGTATAATCTTGATACTAAAAAATAAACTTATTTTGGACTACCGAAGGATTAGTAGTAATTTTATTTTTAAGGGATTGTATTTAAACACAAAACATTATTACTGAAATTTTATTAATGTAAAAAATTATGTTTTTGATGTTAATGATGGATGTTATAAAAAAGGGTGGCATGAAATGTGACATGTCATTATCAAACTTGAATTCCACATGGTTGTTTGCTTCTTTCAACTATATTTGACTATTTTTGCTTTATATATATTTCATTACAGATATGTCCTACAGAGGAATGAGAAGAGAAAACTATTGCTTGTGACAATGAAATTTTCAATTCCATGAAACTACAAATAATAAATGGTTTTACATAGACCACTTGAGTAGGTTCAGAGAAGTGATCCCATGTGTGGTGTCCTAAGTTTGTAAATGCAATTTATGATGGATAAGAAATGAGTGAAAGTTATTTCGAAATGTCGTAAAAATCAAAATAAACTTAATTAGGAATATAAAAAAAATCACATCTACATAATTTGGGGCAACAATGAATGTGAACTCAAACATTCATCAACTCAAAATCAAAATTTCATAGTTCCAACATGAAAAAATGAGAACAAAATTAAATGTATAACACAATAGTTGATTATATATAAAAGGGATAATTACACTTTCTCGCCGTTACTATCACTCATTTGCAATTAATTATCTTTAACTACCAGATTAACTTTTAACTACAATGTAATTTCAATATCGTTGCAATTCATCCATCCGTCCAAATTGTATTTGTGATACTACCTATAAGCATTAGACTATGATGTCGACTATCAAACAAATTTTCTTCTTATTTCAACGATTGATGTTTGTTGCTGAAATGCTTGTTTTTGTAACAAATGATTTTGCAACCCTTATTGAATAATTTCTCTCCACAAGTATGTTAAACAAGCTCTTCATCACAACATGCCTGCGTCCTCGAGTACTCGATTATGAGTCCTCGGTCATGGACCATTGATCTGGGTTCTTGCCTTGTCTGCTCCGCCTTTTCTTCTCTCTAGGTCCTCGTACTCGGGTATGGGTATTTAGCTCATCGACCAACTTTTGCTGATGGAGTGAGATGTGGCACTTGGGCGCCATGTGTCGTCTACTCATTCATTCTAAAAACTTATGATTTTTTTGGGTAATATCAATTATATAAAAATTGGCTTAAAAAAGTATGAAAATGTACATGCAATTAGCAATAGAAAAAATGTATAAAACGTAGGCACAAACGGGGCCGTGTCCAGAAAATTCATTCAGTAGGAAGAAAATAATAAGATAATAAGAAAAATATTTTAGATCAATGAGACATATTAATAATAGCGAACGAAGTGTTTCACTACATCCGGACTAGACCGAGTCAGGGTTCTTGTTGGGGTGCGTTAAAACTTGATATCGCCAAGGCGTATGACAGTGTTGAGTGGGACTTTTTGCAAGATATGATGCGAGCGTTGGGCTTTGGGGATAAATGGATCCGATGGGTCATGATGTGTGTGTCGTCGGTCAGGTTCCGGGTTGAATTTGGGGGTAAACTCTCGGATCAATTTACGCCGAAGCGGGGGTTAAGGCAAGGCTGTCCTCTTTCACCGTATCTCTTTCTCATCTGTGCGGAGGGGTTGTCGGCCCTGCTGTCCGATCGGGTTCGCCGCGGTTTACTTCATGAGTGTCGTATAGCGAGGGGCGCTCCGGGTATATCCCATTTATTCTTTGCGGACGACGCGGTTATATTCTTTAAAGCTCTGGCTTCGGAGGCTGTGGTGATTAAGGAGGTTTTACAAGTATATGAAGCTAACTCGGGTCAACGAATCAACTATCACAAGTCAAGTGTGGTAGTTAGTCCACACACAGAGGTTTCAGTTCAGACGGCCATAGCCACTGTGTTGGGCGTCTCCTCGGCCCTGGGGTTTGTGGAATATCTCGGGGCTCCAGTGCTCACGGGGGGTAGACGGGTTAGGGAGTTTGAATTTATCGTTGACCAGGTCCAATCAAGGGTAACCTCGTGGTGCAGTAAAGCATTGTCCAAAGAGGGTAAGGAGGTGCTTCTTAAGGCGGTGGCACAAGCTCTCCCGGCGTATACAATGGGGATATATTTGATCCCAAGAACTATTTTGGATAAGCTTGAGGTCATCCTGAACGCATACTTGTGGAAGAGTAATTCTTCGGGCATCATCTGGAAAGCGTGGCGTTCTTTGTGTCATAGTAAGCTCGATGGGGGTTTGGGATTCCGGGACTTTAGGAACTTCAACGTGGCCTTGCTTGGTAAACAGCTCTGGAGGTTAGAGACGCACCCGACCTCATTACTCGGCAGAGTATTTCGGGCTAAGTACTATCCTAATGGCTCCGCGTTCACTGCCGCTTTGGGGTCAAGTCCGAGCTTTGTTTGGAGGAGTATAAGGGAGGCGCAAGCCTTAATTCGATCCGGGTCCTTTAAGCGCGTTGGTACCGGGGACTCAATCGATGCGTTCAACGATCCATGGGTTTCGCGGTTACCGGGGTTTGTTCCTGACCTGAGAGCGGGAGTGGTTAGGAGCTCTCTTGTGCCGGTTTCAGTTGCGAGTCTACGTGTGTCTTCTTTGGCTGGGTGGGACATGTCGAGACTCCACGGTCTATTCTCGGAAGAGGCATGCAGCGAGATTGCCCGTATCCGTCTGAGTTCATTCAATATTCCCGATGCGTGGTGCTGGGCGTTTGCAAAAAACGGATCGTACACAGTCAAATCGGGCTACAACTTGTTGTCCCAATCGCCGGGGATTCGGGGTGGGACTCCGTTATGGAAACTGGTCTGGTCAGCTACTGTACAAGCTAAGTTGAAACTTCATTTGGAGAGCGTTAACAGGTTGTCTCCCGGTCCGAGAGCGTCTTCTTTCTCGGCGCGTGCAGGTCCCGTCAATCTGTCCCCGTTGCAGCTTGGATGATGAAACAGTGGCTCATGCTCTGCTAACTTGCCCTTTTGCGTTACAAGTATGGAGTCGGGTGGGCTTATAGAGTATTTGTCATACGAGTCGAGACCTTGGGGAATGGCTGGTGAGAATCCATGACAGGAAGGAGGCGGGCCTGCTGGAGAAGGCTCTGTACATTGCATGGGTTTTGTGGAAGTCCAGAAACGCCGGGGTATGGGAGTCCTGCTGGTGTTCGGCGGACGAGGTGGTCTCCCAGGCCAAACTGTTTCGCACTGCATGGGAGGAGGCCAAGGCGGGTCAGGCGAAACCAGTGGCCGACCATGGTCGTCCGGCGAGACAGGCGTCATGGTCCCCGCCATCTGCGGCTGCTTAAAACTGAATACTGATGGAGCATGTTTTGCCAGGGAGGACCGCTCGGGTGGGGGTTGGATTGTTCGTGATTGGCATGGAGCATGCTGGGGCGGTGCTCGAGTCGAGTGGGATGGTCTGATGGAGGCCCGGCTGGTCGAGGCCATGACGATCAGGGAGGCTCTCAGCTGGATTATCTCCCAAGGTTGGGGGAGTGTGGTGGTCGAGTCGGATGCGAAGGAAGTGATCTCCGCAATTAAATCTGGAGGGGAGGATTCCAGTGCCTTCGGATTGGTTATTAAAGACATACGTTTAATGTCCTTTCAGTTTTTGGTTATCGATTTTGTTTATGCTTGCCGGTCTGTGAACCAGGTGGCCCATAGTTTAGCTAGGTCAGCTGTGTTAGTTTCAGGCTTGGTAGGGTGGTTAGGGAATG
>JAYMTK010005134.1:0-10480 GCA_036897405.1 Pelargonium myrrhifolium
TGAATCACATACTTCCTCAATAACAGTTGTAGTAAAACAAAGTTTTTTCCCCCCTCAGGAGTAGAGCCATGGTCATTCGAACAAACTTTGGGGCAAGCTGTATTTCTCCCTGCTGGATGCCCTTTCCAAGTGAGAAATCTTCAGGTGAGTTTGAGATCGGTCACCTTAGATATTTGGATTTGTCTTTGTGGTTCTGGTGAGTCTGAGATACATGATCAATGTACATCCTAACTCATATATGGTGATATCAAATACAGTATATCTTGAATATCAAAACTTTAGAATCTGTGGTCAAGGGTGTCTTGTTTTCGTAGAAGTTAGAGCATATGATGTATTGGAGTTAAATTTTCTTGTTGTGAATAAATATTTATTGCTTGTTACTGCATAGAAGGATATTACTTAATTGCAACATGAGAAATGCTGGCTGTATGGCTTGAGGCGCATGTTGTTAGATATTGTTTACCTGTCCATGCTCTCATTTCCAAGCCTCTTTGTAAGATGGTGCTGAGGTTTTGGTTGTTTCAAACCTACAGAAGTAATCACATGAACCTCCATCTCTCATGGAGACACTTCATACGAAATCAGTATTTGGACACTAGAAGAGTTCTTTATCCACAGGAAGTGTCCCATTTGGTTCTCTCTACAAAGTGTTGTTGGACAAAAACAGCCTCTATCAGTTAAGCTGATGACCCTTTGTAGGTCTTGTTGACTTAGAAGTTATATTCATTAAAACTAGATGTGTTCATCCTCTTCATGCGGTTAGTCTCAAATTTCTGTTGTTTTATGGTATCATATTGATTTATTGGTTTCTATTTTTGTAATTTTCCAGTCCAATGTTCAGTTGGGACTTGATTTCTTGTCTCCTGAAAGCATGGGAGAGGCTGTAAGATTAGCTGAAGAAATTCGCTGTCTTCCAAATGACCACGAAGCAAAACTTCAAGTTGTGGAGGTCAGGAAAAGTGTAATTTTGCAAGACTTGTTCAGTGCCTTCTGTTTTTCCATGTTCCTGTTTGTCCCATTTATCTTAGGAAAGTTTCTCAATATTGTAGCAGTATGTGGTTGCAGGTTGGAAAGATATCACTCTATGCAGCAAGTTCAGCTATTAAAGAAGTTCAGAAATTGGTGCTTGATCCAAAGTAAGCCATATTTGCGCTAATGTTATGACTTGAACATTCTTGTCCTTTGTTTTGAAATGTAAATAAATTTAAAACTGGCTATTTCTATGGCAATGGCAGACTTGGGGCAGAGCTAGGGTTTGAAGATCCAAATTTGACTGCAATGGTTTCTGACAACTTGGAGAAGATGGATAAGAGAAGACAGACAGCTTGTGCTTGAGGTGGTGTACAGTAACTATAATCTATATAGGAAGAGAATTAATTTTTCTTAAGCTGATGTGGTGATGCCTGAGGAAATTTAATGTATAAATGTATCATCTGTATGTAATTTTCCTTGGAATATAGATTCCCATCTATCTGGTTAAGTGGTTATAGGCATTGGCTCATGTTCCATGGAAAACATTGTAGAACTTGTAATATGATTTATAATAGAAATGTGTTACGTCAGGAGTCGTTATTAGTTTCTGCATTTCATGTTTCATTTTCGCTTAGTATCAAACTATGGATTGCTAGCAGAAGCGGGTTTTTTTGTTTTGAATGGAGAATATTTGATATGCATGAATGTCTGATTGCATTGCCTCCAGCCGAGCATTTAGTGTATATATACTGGCTTGCATTTAGTGTGTATATACTGGCATTGCCTCCAGCCAATTTTGAGGGTAGTTTGGTCTTTTTGACATGCAAAATAAAAAAAAGCTATACGCGTCTGTATGAAAGCCGTGTCAGTATCTTGGGTTGATTCTATTTTGGTAAAAAATTCATTCTATGAATTTGTGTTTAGACTCCATTCTCATTTTTTTATATAAAAAAACTCAATAGTTTTTGAACTTGCAAATATTGACCTAAAATAATCATTGCCGTTATAGCTTATATCAAAAATTTAGGGACCAAAATTATTTTTAAAATTTCTTCCAAACATTAATTTACCAAACAAATCCTTTATTCTTTCTAAACATTTACCTTACTTCTAGCTACTTACTTTCATTTTAATCTTACCTTTCAGTTCCATTTTTTGCCAAATAGAAATGGGAGTCTTAACATTTTAGGGTTTGAGCACTAACCTAGATGCTCTGAATAAAATGAGTTGTACTTGTATTGTTGAAGCAAAAATGTAAGTAGAACCCCAAAAGGCAAAACTGGAAAGGATTGGGGTCATAGAGACAAGGATTCCACTTGTCTGTTTCTAATCTATCATCCATCTCAATCCCACTTACAGCAAAACTTTACTTGTCCAGTGTTGTCTGCTTGGTTACCACCAAAATTCCCCCTCAAATCAATGGGAAGCCCAAAACAAGTGAGTTTTGGTAGGTAGGAACACATGATATGCATGCTTCAAAAAGCCATCAAGAATCAAGATGATTTGATGTTCTTCATGAAATCCATGAAAGTTCAAGTAAACAAACTACATCATATGTAAAGCATCTATCACAACTTGATCACAACATATTCAAGAATTCATATTCACTTCATGTAATTAAGCAGCCTGTTCCAACTACAACACTTGGCCCAAGCACCATTGTACCTCTAACTTCCAACACCAAGTATCCAACCATCTCAATAAAGGCGGATAAAGATGGTCGTATGACATGTCCAAGTTACAATTAAACAAACGCAAAAAACTTCACATTTTGGGAATAAATGGGTTTCAGCCAAAGTAATATGCATTAGCAACTGGCTAAGCTGTATAAGGATTACTTGTATAATTGTATACACAACATGTTGCTCCCGTTGAGGCACCTCCTTGATTAGCTGTAGCATGGCGGCAAAAGCATTCGGATCTTTATACATAGCAGAGTTTAAAATGGTTCCAAAGAGTTATTTAAACCCAGATCAATTGTCTTCGAATGCAAGCTGCATCCATAGAGTTCATCCCCTCCCTTTTCTTCTTTTTCTTCCTTTACATCCACAGATCCGGTACTTGTGCTACCATAATGTGAAGCTACTCTCATTCGGCTTCGAGCTCTTCGAGAAGGACTTGAGAACAGATTGTCCTGCGATCTAGCTTCTGATCTTTTTCGCCTGTTCTTCATGTTTAAGTACCCATTTGCAAGCGCTTCCAATGCTTTTGCAGTCAAAGGTCGGTTTCTTGTACTCTGCCTCCTTGGATTCAAATTAGCCTGTTCCGCACCACCTAGACCAATCCCGATTCCCGACGCCCCAGGACCCTCAACAAGCTCTTCTGTATTAGACACAGAACATGATACATTTGCATTTGGATCCCCATGGTTGCTTTCCACCTCCATCCTAAATGACTCACAAATCATTGGATCTAGTGGAAACTGGGGTAGGTTTAGGTCAATCAATGCCTGGGGATGCGCTTTCTCACTAGTCTTTGGAAATGACTCACAGTTACTACTGACAATGCCTCTATTCCTTTCCTCCTCCATACAATCTTCAGCTGAACAGCTAACTGGTGATAACTTTTCTGAGGGAACCACTTGAGAACGGTCATTATTGCTTGCAACTGGGGGATCTAATGCACAACATGATTCCAGTTCTTTTGACACGGAACCTACTGAGAAAATTTTAGCAATGCGGCTTGTCTCTGCCTTTACACAAGCAGTTAACCTCCTTCGTTTCGTTGGCAGAGCTAAGGAACTGGAACTACCAGACTTTGGTCTCCGACTAAAATGGTATTTTATAGTTGCCTTTGGCTGTTTTTCAGCAAATGTCTTCTGATTTTGAAGGAAGTCCATTTTGTTTCCTTCACCTGAGTCATCAATCTTTGCATTTTGATTTGAATCACTCCCATCAGATAAACTCTCACTTTGATCTGCATTTTTCATACTTTTCTCACAATTCAACGTTATGTCAGCAATATCTGAATCATGCTCACCCAGTGAATCCTCAGAGGAGTTGTTCCCTAAACTTTCTCTCTTACTAGTTAATTCAGAAGTCAAATCCAGTGGTAAATATCTTAGTTCGGCTATATCAGACAATTTACCTTCACGAACCACGCTGGTATCAACAACAGTGAACTTATGGAGTCGGGCACCATTATCAAATATATCTTTCCTGTTCTCAGCATTGATTATTTTCTTTTTACCATTCATTGCCACGATAGCCATGTCTTGCTCATGCCTATTTAGAGAGCCACCCAAATTTTCTCTTTGAAGACTGGCCAAATCAGAAGAAAACCCAATTGATGAATATCTCCGTACTCCTAACTTAGATGACTTTCCTCCATTGACCAAAGTGGTATCTACAACAGTGAACTTCATACTATCTGGACCACCATTAGATATACCCTTACCTTGCTTGGAAATTACAAGTTTATTTTCACCATACAATGGCCTCTCACCAGCATCAGGGTCACTCTCTTCTTCTGAGTCGTCAGAGTAACGCCCCTCATTTTTTGAAGCCATTTTGAATTCAACAGGCAAAGGTCTCAGTTCTCTGATTTTCAATGATTTTCCCTCATGGGCCAAACTGGTATCTACAACTGTGAACTTCATATGGTTTACATTACACGTAGAAACCTGAGGTTTAAGATAGCGATGGCGTTGGTCATCTGACAGATCATCCCGCTCCACATTTTCTTCACTGCGGCAACTGGCTCTATTTTCCTCTGCTTCAAGTTCAAGAAGTTTAGGTTCAGATGCCACTTTGCTCAAAACATCAGTAACTGAGTCGAAGTAGTGAATTCCTTTTGCAAGCTTTCTTCTTGAGAACTTCTGAATACCAGGCATCAGAAAAACCAAATAATTTTTGGAGGTGGGACAACCCCGGTTCTTAGGTTGCTCAGAATGCCACCCTCTTGCTAGCAAGCGAGGCCACACAGCTTCCCAGAAGATATCATTACACCGAGCTTTGCTTAACCGGAAGCCGCCAGTTAAGAACTTGATTATGTCACTGGGTGTAAGTGAGGAACAAGCTTGCCCAGTTGGTATTTTGGGACAAACAGGAAAATGTTGCTTGGTCTTCACAGAGTCTGCAGCAAGGCTTGTGAGATCTTCTTTCCCCTTACCAATACCAACAGCTTCTACAAGAACATGAATACCAACAGCAGATTTGATGAAGGAGATGTACTCGTCTAATGAAGTTTTTCCTTCTGCGAATGCCTTCGAGACCTGATAACAAAACATAGGCAAAATAAAATGTGGAAGACACAGGAGTTCGTAGACATGAAAAGCAAGTTTATATGAATAGATAGTGATGCTCTAACACGTTCATTTACACATCACTTGTATCCAAATCAAACTGTTTCGTTTCCTCTAGGGAAGTAAAATTGACATGTACCATTCTTGAATAACAGTGGCCTGTCACTTTTAGCACATTGGACTTAAACACTGTTCTTACAGCAACTATATTATGAGCTTTGTATGGAAAAAAAAGGCAGCCCAGTGAACGGGGCTCCCACCGTTGTGGGGTCCGGGCCTCTGGGGAGGGTCATTTATGTATGCAACCTTCACTTTGATTCTGCAAAGAGGTTGTTTACCTTACTCGAATCCGTGACCTCAAGGTCACAAGATAACAACCTTACCATTGCTCAAAGGCTCACCCTTGTTATGAGCTTCTGATGGTTATCGGTTATTAAACTGATCTCATTTCAGCATTTCCCTGCCTATAGTTATATATCATAACAATGTAAATTTTGATTGCTCACTTTTATAACAATGTTCAATCTTAATTTGAGATACGGCATCCCTAAATTATCATTTTTTTCCTCACAAAAAGACAAGACAGCTGCCCTAATGGAAAGTAATTTTTCAGTGATGGGCACATGCTGCTTTATAACCACCCACCTAGCATCATCTCTTGATGCTTTTCACCATTCAATAATGATGAGTACATGACATAGCAAATAGATTTTCAACTACACTGCGTGTGGATCTCAGAATCAGTTTGGATAACATTGAGATGCTAGTGGAGATAGATGGCATAGGAACATAACAGTTCAATCTCAAAAGGATGATGCTACAGACATGCATCATCATATAACGTCAATGACCTCCTTTTATCAGAAGCTTATTTTTTCTTCTAACAAATGGAAACTTACAGGTTACAGCAGAGAGCTTTGACAAAATGAATTTGAAGTGCAAATTTGTATGCATGCATAGCTATCACTGATCATACAAAAAGTCAAGTTTATGATGGTAAAACTACAATACTACATGAATTTAATCTCTCTTGTTGAAAAATGATGGTAGCTAATTATACATATATGTTTCAAATTATCATTGATAAATGATTCTGCAACTAGAAAAAAAAAATGAATATTGTATATTAATAACAGAAATAATATATTACCTCCACCAAAGTTGTTTGAGATTCCTCTAAGACATGGGGAAGCAAACGAGATATGAGTTCCTGTTGCCTCCATCCTGCAAAAATTTTATGCCCATTAACACATTTTCTACTTCTTGTATTTCTGGAACTTGACCATCTACGGTATCCATCAGACTTGTAAAATTGCCCATAGTAGAATGACAGTATCTCTCCCATTTCTTTGCTGTCCATGAATCTCATAACCCGAACAAAGTTTTTCCCATATATATATAAACCAAGAAGAAAACTGCTCACATCAGCATCACACCAAGGGTCTCCACCAAGTGATCCAGGAACCGGACAACAACTTCTGACTTTATCCACCTTATCTAAGCTGGAGTTCTTTTCCACCTTGGGTTCAAGGTTTACTGGTATTGATTTCATATCCTGGTCCAAATTGATGGTAAAAGGTTCGAGTTTGAGTTTTAAACCTTTTCTTTTCAAATCAATAAAATGACCCGCTTTGCTGTTTCCGGATCCAACAGGCTTATTTGCAACAACCTCAGCACTAGAATTGCATGACAATCCCTGCCTTCCATCTTTATTGTCATTCACTTCATCGTGGATCCATGATATTGGGATGGGTAAACCAATAAGAAACAAATGGGAAACACAATCCATTACTTTTGAATCAAAAGGGTTCATTAGGAGCTGAAGTCGCTCAGCTTCAGTTATCATGGGAGGAATTTCTACTTGATACTGATCACCCACTCGGGGTTCCATCTGCGGATCTCCACATATATCACTTATCTCGGCTGAACCTATGGAATCCAACTGCTTCAGACATGCTTCAGGGGTGGAATTGTCATCATAGTCAAGCTTGACCGTCTCCATCTGCCATACAATACGAAAATAAAATGCATGAGTGATATCTTAATAATAACAGACAGGAAAACAAGCATATAAATTATAAGTGAGCTCACGTACAAACTTACGAGGCGTATTAGGACTTGAACTAGTTATTAACCACCAAACAACAAACAGACCACATAGTTTGTAACTTGATACAGAAAGGCTCTCTCCAACTATTATCAAATAGCACTGTAACGTGCTTGAAAATTTATAAAGTGCAGCATATCCCCTAATTCCGTGTAAACTGTAGTAAGAATTCCAAAAATACATTTATCACTATCTGCACTTTTTTTTTTTTGTACCCATATCTCTGATTCTCCTCCTAACATATCAACCTCACCTCCTGAATTTTCATTTTTCTCTTTCCATTATCATCACAATCTGCTTTTCTTTTCAAGAAATGATGGCCATCATTCTTGGAATTGCTTCAATCCCCAGTAGGTAGTGGGTTAAGCTAAGGTTTATTTAAGAACATAATGATATCATTTTCAGACTAAAAGATGCCAGAAGAACATTTGGCAGATACATGAAGATGATTAAGACATCAATGTGGTTGAAGTAATGGACTAATGGATGGCTCTAACAATGGCAACATATATGCAGGTTACATACCGTGTGCATACAAACATGTATGTAAGCATGTGAGCACAGTGAGAGGGTATAGCTGATGCATTATAGACGTTCTCTCTCAGCTAAAACTCTACTCAGGCAAGTAGGATATCGAGTAACAGAAAAAGCCCTCAGGAATTTAAGCCATGGAGAAAAGCAATCAAACAAAATTGTTAATCAACCATACCAACTCAAAATGAAAAACCTACAGCAATCAAATATCTTATCCTGATCAATTAGAGGACATAATGATCTATACCCACCAATGCCAAGCAAACATCAATACAAGGCATCACCCTACAAATCCTACAAAACAAAAACTAATATGATCTGTCGCAGAAATAGAAAAGAAAAGAAACAATCTTTTCCTCTCAATCTATAAATACTGGTTTTACCAACAAACATACACAGACTCATCAGTCATCACTCACTAAAACCCACAAACCAAACACCGAAACAAATGGCAAAGAAGACCCCTTTTTTATCTTCCAATAAACACAATCCAAGCAAGCAAAAGACATTGGAAGGGTCACCAACCCAGAACATGAACACTAACCCCATATCAATTCTAACAGATGATTCACAAAAGAAGTAATCAGCCATGTTCAAAACCCAAAAAAACAGACAAACCCTTCCAACAAATAGCCCCAGAAATTAAACAAAAACACGAAAAGGAAGTACATTGAAAACAAACACCTCACAGTCCCAACACAACAAACAAACACAGTAAAAAGAACCCCGAAGTCCACCCACACAATCCACCCATGATCCTGAACCAAATTAACTCATTGCACAACACAGATTACTACAGAGAAAAAGCAACAAGATTACGAGGGCCAGTGCCAAAACGGTGAAAGGAAGATGTGAGAAGCGGATTCAGCAATGACATACGGGCACGAAAGAGCTAGAAACGTGAAGACCCACACGTCAAAGAATATGGTGGGCAAATGGGTCTAACATGTTATGGGTCATGGAGTGATTTGCACATACATTTGCGAAGAAGCATAAACAAACACACAAGGAAGAAGATTAAACACAGAGAAAGGAGATAGAGGAAGGTACCTGGCAGGAAGTGAGGCCAGCTTTCAAGAGCGAATTCGCGGGACAGAGAGTGACACACACAACACAAGAAGAAGAGAAACAATGGAACTGAAAACCAAAATAAAATAGGTACAAAAACCAAAACTTTAATTGTTTTTTTGTGTATGCAAAAGAGAAGAGAAGAGAGAAAATATAGTCTCTTTCTGGCTACGAGTCTTGCCTTCAGTTCTGTTCTGTGTGTACCTTCACGATTTTATTTACCTTTTTTTCTTGTGTGTGTGGTTTTACAATCCTTTGTATTATGCTTTTTTTTACTTTATTATTATTTAAATATTTAATCTATCTATGTAATATGTATATTACTCTTTGCTATATAATCAGAACAAATTTAGATTCCTACTTCATCAATTTTTTAGTTTTAGTTTTTCTTTTTCTATTTCTGAAAAAATAAATTTTGTCTTAATTATGGATCAATACTAATTAAGTCTCATACAAAAAGATGTAAAAACAATAATGTAAAACCCTAATCTTACTCAAAGTTATAACATAAAAGTAATAAATTCTAATACAACAAGTTGATGAATTATATCGAGTCAAATACTATATTTTTAATTGAGAATTGTTTAATAAAGACTTATGTTTTGTATCGAGTCAATTATTTGATTGAATTTTCCTACTAATTTAAGCCTTACATTTTGCAAAAATAAAAATACACGTGTATGATAAATTTAGTCATACTTAGTTTAGTTAAAATTATCAAATATATTAACTTTAGGGTTATTTTGTATTGATGACTGTAAAATTTTATAGTTCTTTTATCACATTCCCCGTGTTAAATTCTTTTGAAAGATATTGAGTGGTAGATTACCGATTTCTAATGTACAAATCATACGAGTATTGATTATAATGTGAATCATTCTTCTAAATTGTATTCTCCATATGATTAGTGAATACATCTTGATACATCTTACAATAATTAAATTGTATGTTTATTTATAACTCTCAGAATTTGACAATGCATTTAACATGAGGTAGTATTTTTTTTATATCATAAAAGTGCATTTGTCATTAAATCATGTCCGAATGAATTATATGATACAATGATTCCGGGTACCCAGACTTCCCCACTCTTTCTACAAATTAAGTCTCTAGCTATGACATGAGTTTAGCCATTAGCCGACTTCTTAATACAATGAGGTAGTATTTTAACTTGTGCTATTAGAGTTTCTTATTTCCTATTTATAACGTTGCATTAAAGTTCGTGTATGATTTCGGATTGTATGAATTTTGGTTTTAAGTCCCGTATTTAGTACAAGAATTTATACCTTATTTTATTATGATAATTTAATAAATAAGTATTCTGATATGTATCATAAACTAATATTTTGTTTAACTTTTATAGTGTCCATAAAATATTGACCACCATGGACTTTACACGTTTTGTATATATATATATACTTTAAATTTTTTTTTTTAACTTTTGACTACTTTGTACTATGCCATTTTTTTGACAGAGGGGATCTCTGTCACAAAATATTTCATTTTTTAACGAAATATTCTATTTTTGATCATGTGTCATGCACATGATCTAAAAT
>JAYMTK010005135.1:0-10478 GCA_036897405.1 Pelargonium myrrhifolium
GGAGGGGCTCGATCTGGCCAGTGGTGGTGGTGGGTGATGTGATGGAGGGCGTTGAGAGTGTCCATTGGAATGAAAGGCAAGAAGGCGGTGGTATTTGGTGGGACACGAGGTGGCTGGGGAGGATGCCGACGGCGCGGCATGGGTGTGGTGATTTCGGGGAGGAGAGGAACAGTGCGGCGGTTCTGCCTGGGACAGTGTTAATCGGGACGTGGTGGTTCCCGATTTGTTCAGTGGGGTGGAGTGGCGGTCATTTGGTGATGCAGTAGTGGTGGAGGAGAGCCCGAAGCAGAATGGGGGTAGAGGATGGGCGGTCAGGTGCGGAAGCAGGGGGATGGCGCTGGTGAGGCATCAAAAAAATGGGGAGAAGATTGTCAAGGAGGGGTTGGGCGAGTCAAGGGTGTGAAGTGGACGAGGAACGGTGTGGATCATGGGGTTTGGTTTAGGGTAGTTAGGGCTCTTGTTTCTCGTTATTTAGGTCGTTATATTTCCTATTTCTTAGTTTTTTTTTTTGGTTGTTTTTTTTTTTTTTTTTTTTTGCTTCTTTCGGGTAAGGCCGGTTGGAGTGGCAATTGGTGTGGGGTCCCTACAGGGGGTACGAGATCTGTTTGGAAAGTATTAGGTAAAGAAGATGAACATTTGAGAGTATTCTCTCACGTCCTGTGAACCTTCAGACAGAGTTGTTTCGGTCTGCTTTCGTTCATTCTGTGTTGTGGTATCTGTAATAGTCGCCATTTATGGCTAGGGGCAACTTCTTCCTTTCATTAATACAATTATTTATCTTTCCGGTTCAAAAAAAAAAAATTGCAGTACACCATATTTTTTTAGACAAATAGTGTACCAATTATATGATAGGTCTTACAAAGTCGAGGTTCCGTGCCATTTTTTATTATTTTTCCATGCCATAAATTTATAGGAATGCAGAGATATAATGTAAATCAAACTATGTTTGTATAAGTTTATTTCTATACCAAAAAAAATGTAAGAAAGATATATTGATGATACATGAAATCTCATATTCAATGTGGTTAATGAAGAGCCGACATGTGTATTCGATTTTTTGTAGATTTGCCCCCTATCTTAGTACAATACAAAAGGCAAGACATGTTTTGTTCAGACCAAGCCTCGTATTGAAGACTAGTCCCCACACACACACACACAAAAAAAAATCACTAAATGGACTTGATACAGTTCGCCACATTGGTGTGATTTGAGAAAAACAGCGGTCCAAACTAAAATCAAATCGAACCCTATATTGATCCAGAAAGACTTAACAAAAATGGAGAGAAGAATGCAGTGGGGTGCGTGAGCTTCATGCACAACTTGTTGGGGTTGGGCTTCTGCAGATGGGTTCGTCTTCGCATGTTGGCTCTAGATCTTTGGCGATGTCGAAAATAGAGGCCAAAGGAAGCAGATATGGGATGTCGAAGTTTCATGCTGGCATAATTTTGACCGAGGCATATGGTATGGAAATAAGATGATTGGATGTTAGGATGGAGACATTCGGACAGAGTGTTTGCGCTTATAACATCTTTAACTAAGTAAATGATAATTCTTCAGTTGCGACGACAAGAGTCTTGTGATCACGTATGTTGTGATGTGTGATCAAAGACGGTGAAGCCTACAAATTATATACCTAAAAAGGTTTAAATACCGTGTTAACTAATTGCATTATTGTATTTTTTTTAAGTACAACCATACGTGCTCTCTACCAACACCCAAGTGGTACAGTGGATAGATGCTCACTTTGTATTCTTGAGGTCCCAGTTTCAAGTCTTGAAACCCTCCAGGTAAGGAGTATTGTACTTTATTAACATAGCTATCATAACACATATTCTCTTTGCAGAAAAGTGATTTGTGATATGAATTGATACAAATCGATGTGTTTTATTTATATTTACCGTTGAGTTACATCAACAAATCGTTTTTCACCGACTAAATATGAAAACGACACTAACAACGATCGTAAAAATATTTTATAAATATTTAAGATGAAAGTACATCAACTGGTTTGTATTTATTTTGATCACACATAAGTTGCTTATGATACCATTTAAAAAAGGTACTTTTATATTATTAATTAACAATGTAAATATTGGTTGATGTGTTCTGAAAATTTGAAGGATCTTTAACAAAAATCCCACATGGTACCAAAAAATTCCTTGCAAGGACGCGTATATCATCTTAGATTGCAACTTGCTAGGCTGTGAATGAGGCAACTCCAACGAACTGGAGATGCCTTGGCCCTCAAAACATGAATTTGGGTTCTTATGATATGAAACATTTCATGTGCCAACATTATCACTTGTCTTCACTCTTGACCCATTCCTTAATTACCCACTCTCTCCTCAACCATCAAACACCATGTTTCTCTTATTATTGTATTGTTGTTTTTGGAATTTTCAATTATTCTACTTATGGCATGAGTTTCTTGCACTCTATACGTCATAAAATAAGTGTCTTTCTTTTTATTTTGAGAATTATCAAAGAGAAGTTAATGTGACATAATTACTTTTAAATCCTTATGGACATGTATTCTAATAAACACAGTAGATACTAACCAACTTATCATATGAATGATATTGATAATTCATGTTATAACTAACTTCCTAAAAAAAAATTTGGGATAACAATACAACACAAACAAGACACTTATTTTATGACGGATGAAGTATTTCAATAAATTATATAAGTGACTTTATAAGTTTTGTTTATTGAGAGGATGGAGTTCACCAAATTCTGCTTCTTCAAGACTCAGTACCTTAGGAATTATAACCTTCTCCGTCCAAATGAATGTCAAGATTTCTATTTTGAGAATAATTAGAGAAAAGTTAGTTAGTATTGTATAATTACTTTTGAACGCCCATGAATGTGTGTTTTAACAAACTTAAAGGATATTAACTAAATTAATATATTGATGTTCTTGCTAATTCATTCTAAAACTAACATTTAAAAAAAAAAAGATGACACTCATTTTAAAACGGAGAGAGCATATGCTATATACACCAAATTCATTTTATTATTGGGCATAAGCAACATAACAAATATACAAATTATAAGTAAAGATAAAATGACTCTAACATGAGAAAATTTAGTTTACCCGAAATTAAACTAAGGAAATAATGACTCTACACTAAAACTTAATTATACACATCTAAGTGAATTTGAAAAAGTAAAACGACTCGCTGTACATAAGTATATTGGAAAATTCGGATGATTAGCATGATGAGATTGCTTCTAAAAAAAAAAGCATGATGAGATTGTTTGGCGGGAATCAATCACAACGGCTTGCATATGTGCTATCAAATAATAAACCAGTGATATCTCCACTCTTACAGTCCACGTGGCAATCATGATTGTGCTAATGAAAACGACACATCATACAATCTATCTATATATCCAGTTGGTTTTGGTTGAGCTGCTCCTTGGGCCCATTTATAAAACGAAATGATAAAAAGCTTCGGTCCATTATCACCGAATGGACTCTTGTTTTTGGGCCTACAAGTGGCAAATGGACCTCGTGTTGGGACTATCCTGCACGTGACCGTAGCCAATAGATCCATGTTCCATCGCCGTCTCTCTGTACTATACATTTCCACTTCCCCTAAACAGTGGGACTTGTCTGTCTCGCGGAGCTTCGCAAAACCTCAAACTCGCCTCCGTCCTTCTCCGGTAACTGTCTCTTTCTCAACTGTTTCGCGTCCAGATTGGATCGATTCAGTTTCGAAGCTTCATTTTGATACAATAATACGTAATATTATTATTTTTTAAAAAATGTTTTTGGAGATTGAGCTGAAGGAAATGTATTTTGCTCGTGATTCCGAATCCGCTTATTTTGTATAAAACCACCATTTTTATTTTAAAGGAGAGTGAAAACTAGTGATTTTGATACTCTATTTACTGGTTTTATTTAGTGTATATGGATCTTGCTATAAATTTCAAAGCAGTATTATATAAGATACAAAGATACTTGCAATTTTATTCGGGAAGATAAACATTTTTATTCTGTTATACTTCTGTTTTTTGAACTTGGAGCTGTTAATGTTTTGATGGATTGCTTTATGTGTTTTACTTGACTAGAGGAGCATTTGGTTGTGTCACTGAACTGATGGATCATTTAGGCACAAAGTTTGGAAGGGGTAAGTTGCTCAAGTTTCTTTCAGTGTTTGTTCTACTTTTGTGGTTGCATTCCTTTGAGGTGATCAATGAGTAAAATATGAACCCTTTAAGGAATATGGAAATCAGTCATCAATGTCCTCTTGCATCAGGTGTTCTAAGAATGGCATTCATATCCAGAAATCAAATACAAAATTACTTATGGATGTCAAGCTTGATTCCTTTTCAATCTGTAGCATTTCGAAAGTTTTCCTTTTTCGTTCTTCTTCTATATTTTATTATGCTATGGCTGGTCAGTTATGGCTAATTATACTTCCTCTGCTCCAAAATGATTGTCCACTTTCCCAATTTAAAAAAATTAAGTATACATTAGTTAGGGTCGGACATTCCCCTTATACCCCCATGCAGGTTTGTTCCAACAAATTCAAGGGTTCTAACTAACTTATATTAGGGACATTGTCGGCAGTTCATTCTTAAATAACTAACTGACTGACTAGCCAAAAAGGAAAGTGGATACTCATTTTGGAACAAAATATTTAGAGCAAGTGGACATTGGACACTCATTTTGGGATAGAGGGAGTATGTTAAAATCTCATATCATACACCATACTCTTGTATGCTTAAATTCAACTCTTTGTTTTGAGGATGACGATTTTAGTCGGTCTTTAACCTAGCATTTATGTTGTGTTTATAATTTCCTGTTTTTAGAAAAGTTAAACCTTCACATTGTTTTCAAGCATGCCACTTTTTCTAATGGTTTTATCATTTAGTGTAAGGCTGTAAGCTAATGTTAGTGCAATCAAAAATTGGAGATCATAACATGGAAATGAAGCCAAATGGCTGTTATAGCCTAGCATCTTCATTATTAGGCAAGGAATTCTTAATAAGCAAAGCATTTCTATTGGAGTTGTTATATTTGCTTGAATTCAAAGTATGTATACATATGCAACACCTTGCATATCATTATCATCTTTTTATACATTTTTATTTTGGCTTTTGGGATTGTCCCCTTGTTACTATTTAAACCTATTTTTCACTTTGGCTATCTAGGATGTAATGTGTTCTTACTGCTAAAATTTCTGTGCTCCTATTATATTCTTCTTGTACTCATCCAAACTTCAAATTTTGGTTGTCATTGTTTATTGTTTCACTGTTTATCAGAGCTTCACGTCAAGGAGAGTGCTCCGTGAGGTTTAAATGCAGTGATAAAGTGTTTTGAGCTTTATTAAACCCTATTGATCATGAGGCGATCACTTGGAAGAGCTTTACCAGTTCACATGCTCAAACATGAATAAATCCTTTTTGTTTTCATCATTTTCTTTTGTGAATTTTTTTCATTTCTTTATATTATTGATTTTATAAATGACCAGATAAAGGGTATCTGCATCACACTATTCTTTCAATCTTGTCATTTTTTATTCTTCACCTTTTTGCAACTAAGAAACAAGTTTGTGATTCTTTGTTATGGAGAGTTTGTCACTGTTTAATGTTTATCTTGCACGGTTTTTTAGTGGCTTGTCTAGATTGGATAGATATTTTTCCTCTATTGGTTTCTTCATTGTATTTTGCTACACTTTTCTTCATATATTGAAGAGATGATAAATAATGATGATGCCGTTAAATTTTAGTGAAAACAGTATTAGCAAGACTAAAGCAACTGCTTATTGCCTGTTGGGAATTAAAAGGATGTTAATTAGAGAAAAATACATAAGTTTTATTTCAATATTTGTTGGATCGACATTTGAAAAACTTTTATTTTTTATGTTTGTTAATTTTTTTTATTTTTTTATCTTACTATTGACACAGGAACATGGCCTTTATCTTATTCTAATAAACTTCAGCATGTAACTCAACATGTGAATCATTATAAACTTTATGCATTTGAGGTTTTAGGATGATGTGATAATCAATAATTTAGCTTATGAAGGTTTATTTGTTACAAAATCAATGGTCCAGACTCCAGACTATCAAAACTGATTCTAGTAACAAATTAATGTAGTCAAGGGTGATTAATCATTTCTGTAATGAACCATCTGAGTCCATCTTTTTTTCATTATTTTTATGCTTGGATACCAGAATCATTGACCAAGCATGACTCTATGAAGTGGTATTTAAAGTTATTGATATTGTTGAATCAGTGACCATTTTTTTCCCTACGAATTACATTTTGTGGACAAAGTGATTGGTTGTCGATACAGGTATCTGATTGACTCAATGTAGTTGATTACATTCAGAAGAGTTTGTTTTTTCTTTTCAATATTTATTGGCGTACTCCCCAAATTCTGGTTATGTATATTATTTATTTTATTGCGAAATTGTTTTCCAGTGTATGTAAATGGATGTATATGAACTTTGTCTATACTCAATATTGAGCAGGAGATATGATCTAGGGATAGTATTGTTCTTATTGCTACTTCTCTTCCATATTTCTGTATACCAGTTTGTTTCTCCCTTTCCTGTCTTTTGTTTTTGTATAAATTCTAACACATTTACTAGTTAAAAACGTGGTCTAGAAATTGTATGAGCTAATAAAAAAGTCAACCACAGCCCTTATATGGGTTAATAAGTGTCCCATAGCAGCTATGATCACGGGTTTGATACATCCTAGTAAATATTAGAATAGCAGTGATTGCTGTCATATGTTCTAGACATCAACTGAGGTTTTGATGATGGATCATTGGTCAAGTTACTGTAACCAACAGTAACGACAGCTATTACAATTTTGATGTATTAATTGCTGAGGCTTAGGGAAGGTGGAAGGCCTGTATGGTTACTTAGTGTGCATGCTTTTGGGGGAAAATCATTTGGTTTTCTTCAATATTATATATATATTTTTTTTCAAAACAAATTTCAGTTTATTTTCCTTAACCCCAAGTCCTTTCTTGAATAATCAGGGCCTAAGGAACTATGTGGTGCTACCGATCTCATAAATGGATTCAAGCTTTGGCCTATCCATGATTTTTTTTGCAAAAGGTCGTTTCCTTTGTCAATACCAGAGACTCGTTATCTTCGCAATGTAGTGGGTGACACTGAAATCAGGAAGGGAGAAGGGATGGAATTGGACCAGCTTTTCCATAATACTCCTTATTTGAGAGAGAAAGATGCCTGTATACATCCTTTTGGCTTGGATATACTCAGGGAAGCATTTCAGTTGAGAGAACCAACTCTCGTTTGTATGCATTCTGTAAGAATATTGCTCCATCTTTATGTGTGTGTCTATTTTTTTGTTCATTTAATTTCGACTTTGTATTGGTATCTAAAAGTTTAATGTGATGATCCTGATAGATACTCTGCATGCAGTTCTTGATTTGCTTTGGGGTTGAGTGTTGGCATATCTCAAGCAGTAAAATAGCTTTTTAAGTTAAAGAATGGATCCTTCTGTTTTATCTGTTGTGATATAGACAGTAGTCACTTCACCGTGATATTAACAGGCCGAGAAGGGGATCTCTTCTGCAGCAGTGAAATCAATGTGTGAACCAGAAGGCACAATGAGGAAACACAGGAAGCAGAAGAAGAGGGATAAGGATGATAAAGAGCACAAACATCATCACATTGAGAAAATTACTGGTAATGAGCTAAAGAGAAATGGGCATCTTGTTGCTGGTAACGAGAACTCACAGAAATCAGTACAGAAGGTTTGTGCCTCAATCCTCCCTTTGTCATCCTATTGATTGCATGACTTTATACTTCTCGTCTCTGACAAAGACTTTTGCATTCAAAGATAGACTGAAGGAAAAAATACCCGAGGATTGGTATTCAACTACCAACCGTTGTGTCTATCCACTTTGCATTGTAAATGAAACTAGCAGTGATGCTCTATATCATTCTGTTGAGAGCACAACTCCTTGGGTTCCAGCTTCAAGGTTTAACTTACCTCTATGTTCTTAAGTAAGACCATTGACTTCCCTTTCTGTACCATTCTCATTTGATTTAAGTTACCACTTACCACCATCAGCCATAAAAAAAATTCGTAGTCGGAAAAAATGGGTCACATTAAAAAAGAACTCATTTTAGGTTTTCATTAAACTCTACTTCTGTGGTGTTGGGCACCAGTGGGGTGGGCTGGCCTTACCCATTTAAGTGAGATGACCAAAGTTAATTGTGAAAGTTAAATCGATATTAACCATCTATAGATTAAGTATTAATTTAAATTTTCTCCAAGTTATTATCATATACCTTACTATTATTCTCAGTACTTCTACTCGTGCGTGTAGAAAAGGAGGCATAATGGGAGTGAAGATCCTTCTAATATTCCAAGGCATCATAAAATTCAGGTAATAGCGGGCAAAGTTGTAATGCTATCTCTCTTTTGTCTGGCTTCAAAGTTGGAATAGTCTATTTCATTTTTGTAAATTTTATCGGCATTCATGTGTGACCAAGAAATGGAACATAATGGTTTATAGTTCATGCCCTGACTACTTGTTCCTATCTCTGGAAGTCAAAGACACAGACAGGGACTAGATATACCAGCACTAGGATGACAGTGATTGTCATAATTTCATATACAATTAAGTTTTCTTCTGCGTTTGCATGCCCTTGAATTTCAGATTAGGTGTTTTTGCCATTTGGTTTTAACTGGGCCAATCTTTTTTTTCTTTTGATAATTTTAACATCAGAAAATGCACAAGCTGAAGGTGGCAAGTTGAGAGCATTAACTGGTGTCATTGGTCATTACTTGCTGCTTCAAACTTCCAGGTACAATCACAACCCACTTGAATGTAACTAGTGAAAGTAATCGGAAAAGAAAGAAGGTAGTAAGTATATCACTAATTTGATGGGCATCAACATCTTAGATCAGAAATTGGTTCTATAAATCAAATGATATTGCAGGAATTATCAAATACTCCTTATTAACTATGAGCACTAGTTATGGTCTCTGGTCACAAGTGTCTTGGTAATCATATTATTCGTATTGTTGGATTCTGGATTGTGTATGACTTCACTATCAACTACAATTTTATATAAATGTACGAAATGTTTAGTACCTCGTGATGTTTCTTGTATCAGTTGCACTGACTAGTTTTTTTCTTATAATTCAGACAAGGTTGGGGACAAATCTTCACAGTTTGGATTAGTTTCAGTTCAACAAATATGGACATGTGCTGTGTAACAAGTTGTACCTCGTATTTCATTCCAGACTTGTCATATTTATTTCAACATTTCATTTCTTTAAACTATTAATACCTAATACATCCATCTATCGGTTGGCCAACATTTTCAGTAAAGCTCTCTCGGTCAAAATTGTTTTTATAATCTATTGTAAAATGATTGGTATTTTTAGCATTGATGTTCTAATAACTTGAGAGGAAGGTTTTTTTTTTTTTTTTTTTTTTTTTTTTTTTTTTTTTTAAAAAAAAAAAAATTTTTTTTTTTTTTTTTTTTTTTTTTTAATTCTTCCAAGTAACTCTTCTCTTCTCCCAATTTAGTATTTCTTATGTGTATTTATTTTTTACTATTTTTAATACCATAACAAAGAATCAAAATATTTTTTCGTTATTTTGTCTCTTTCACGTTAAATCGAACATAAATCGATGACCAGATTTACCAACAAATTGCTCAAGGAGTTCAATACAATTTTCATTTTGAAAGGCTCCATACGAATCAAACAACGATTCAGACAAATGTCGAACTGGACCCCAAATAAATTCGAGAACTCGAAAGATTACAAATGCATAAAAAGAGTTCTAAAAGGCTCTAACCTAGGTCACTTAGAGCGATCATAAGCCGACGATCTCAACATTAAAAACGTTAGGACGCTTTGTATGCATTTTTAATGCCTTCGAGCACCTGAATTCTTTTAAAGTCTGACTCGACATTCGTTTGATCTGTGGTTTGATTTGAATAGATCATCTCAAAATGAAAATCATATTGAGCATCTTAAACGATTTTTTGGTGGACTCGATGTCAGCGTATGCCCACTCTAAGTGATTGGGTCAGCGTATGTTGGGGCATTTTTATCCATTGTTAATGCCTTGGGGTTCTCGGGTTCATTTGAGATCCAGTTAGACATATGTTTGAGTTGTTGTTTGATTCGTATCAATTCTCTAGAAATTATGAAGTTAGAGTCTGTTAGGACTCTTTTTATGCATTTTTAATCCTTTGAGTTCTCGGATTTATTTGGGGTCCTATTCGACATCTTTTTGAGTCGTAGTTAGATTCGTATCGATCATCTCAAAATGAATATTGTATTGAACTCCTTGAGCAATTTTTTGGTGAACCCGGTTGGCGATTTATGGTGGCTCTAACGTGAAAGAGACCAAAAAATAACAAAAAATTATTTTGATTTTTTTCTATCAATAAAATAAAGTAATAAATAAATAAAGAGTTTAATGTATATCAGTTAACTGATATAAGCTTATATCAGT
>JAYMTK010005136.1:0-10478 GCA_036897405.1 Pelargonium myrrhifolium
TTAAAGACTCTGCAGGTCGCCCAACAAAAAAGTCACAAGTGCAGTCATCGTACTATTGAAAAATATGCCACGCGGGTCCTGCCGTCTGTCAAAGTTAACTTGATCAGTTAGGTCCGATAACGAGGCACTGACATGACATTTAAATTTTTAATTAGGCTCACCACGTCAGCGCCACCTATGAAAATAATTAATTAAAAATTAAAATGTCATGTCAGCGCCTCGTCATCGGACCTAATTGATCCGTTAACTTTGACGGACGGCAGGACCCGCGTGGCATATTTTTCAATAGTATGTGAACTGCACTTGCGACTTTTTTGTTAGAGGACTGGTCCGGTGAGTTTCTGACAGTTGAGTACTTACATGTTTTTAAACCTCTATATATATATTTGAGACTTCTTCCATTAAGTGGACTAGTGTATTCGGCCCAATGGGCCCACTTTCACCAAAAGAGCCCAATTCTTCAGTCCAAAAGCTGGGCCCAAATAAAGAGGGTATTAAGGTCATTTCAAGAATTAGGGTTTTCATCCCCAAAATCCCTACAAAACCCTCTTTTTCTCTCTTCTTCTTCTTCTTCTTCTTCTTCTTCCTCTTCCATCTCCTCCCTTCTTCTGTAAATTGTTTTCTTGGAGTTCATTTCTAGTTTTTCAATTTGATAAGCCATTAATAATGGTTTCTACGAGGCAGTGATGACAAAACATTTCTCGAATCTGAGTTCATGTAAATGAACCAAAACGCAAATCATAGGACCCTATGTTCTTGCCATTTGATGACTAAATTTGTGCGTGTCTGAGCCTAATTTCTTGTTTTTGAAATTGTTTTGGTTTTGGTTTTGGTTTGGTTTGGGGTTGCGATGATTATAACACAATTCCTCGTTCTGAATGCTCAATATAAGCATGACTGACCCTTTTACACCCATAGAATATGAGCAACCTCAAATCCAAACCATTTTTCAATTTATTTTTTTTAATATTTTATTTGGATGAATATTAGAATATGATTTGAAGTTGAGCAAGAAAGTGCCATGAAAATGAAGCTGAAATCACAAGGTTTGGTTATTTGGTAAAGAGATTGAATGGGACCACCTAGTTCTAGCCTGCAAAAACCTAATCTTCATACCCATTATGTGCGAGGATAAAAAATTAAGATGTGCTGTTAATAGTGGAGACTCCATTAAGATTGTGAGGGTTTTACATGTCACAAAAGTTGTGATGATATACTTTAAGTTTTAATGCAACATATTTGCTAATTTGAACACTTTTAGTTGAGTTCATCACAATGAAAAAAAAGAAAAAAAAAAACTATTCTAAAATGTTCAAGAGTTATTTAATTAAATATAGCTCATATCGAAATTTTAATTTTACATATGGGTAATGAGTTGAATGAATGACATGATTTATTGGCTGAGATTTTCAGCTAAGAAATAAAAACAAATAAATTCGAGTGGGCGCTCCACACTTACAAATGAATATCACCTTACTTAGGTGGGGTGTAGCTCAACTGATTTAAAAATCATATGTGCTAGTGAAATGACTTGATGAAATAATTCTTTCGGTCCAATCTCCAAAAACTGTCTGGATGGTATGTTTTGATGATTTGATCTACCCATATCAATCAATTTTATGTGATACTGAAAGTAAATTTGCTACAACTTAACTCTCAGTTGTAGATTCATATCTCTAAGTGATATATTTTGACCTATTTAAGATGGTTTTACTATGGTGTGCACTACTAAATGGTATGACGCTTGTGATTAGTGTTGACCTATTTAAGCTCTTGTTATTTTGGCATCCCCGAGTTGGTTCAAGGGCAAAGAATGCAAGTGTTGTACTAGTCTATTTTTATCGTACTATGTTTTTATTTCTTCGTCGATCTGCGAATCAAGTAGCTCATATTTCAGTTGGGTTACTAGTTAGACATTTGTTTAACAAGGTGACAATGAAGTTAATGTGAGGAGCACTACAAGAGTTGAAAAGCATACAGGAGTGTGATTATTGTTTAGCATGATTTTGATAACAAAAAGCAAGATTGATGTTCAACCATGATTGGGAATGATTTGGAATTTACCAAAAGAGCATTGTCTGGCTGGACTCAACAACAACAACAACAACTCTGATATTTTTGCTTGGCAAGCAAATTTGGGCCCATCTCCAATGCATTATCTGTGAAAGAATTGAAGATCATCTGGCCAGAGAGGAGAGGAGAGGACCCATCACTTTATCACAGTTGGTGGCCCATTTGTCAATAACTGTTGCCTCATGAAGTAGCTGAGAGAGATAGCTCTCTGCTGGCTGCTCAGGCCACAAGAGACCCTCTTGTCTCCTCTCCTACCAACTCCATCTCTCTTCACTTCCATTTTCAAATTTATTACACTTTTTTTGCATTAACCACCACAGCCTTTGTGGGGGCATGATGCCCTTGTTATGGCACTCAATCATGGAGTTAACCAAGATGTTTGTTTGGTTTGTTGAGAAATCATCGTCACGTTGCGTACAAGTTTGTTGAACGTTTCGTTTTGTTCACTTACTTATCAGTTGCTAAGAGCTTGTTTGGGTTGTCTACTTGTCTCTTGCAGTTCTATTGACTTCCGTTTGGCTATTGCAGCAGTGTATCCTTGTAGCAGCTCCCATAGGAGCTTTTGTTGCTCACGTAAAGATTGAATTGTCTTTGTTCTTGCACACTTCAGCCACTTACTTATCAAATGTTAAGAGTTTATTTGAATTGTCTACTTGTCTCCTGCAGCTCTGTTATCCACATAGAATATAGGTGACCAGTAATATCTCCTTCCTTCTAGACAATTTTTGTCTGTAGGAGCTCGCAACAAAGCTCCTACAGCTCCCGCAGGAGATTTTACTCAAATTTGATATCGATGGACCTCGACTGGCTGTTGGTTGGATTCACTTTTATATATGAAGGTTCGTATACTTTAATAGGTGAACCGTCAAGATGATTAGGTCGACCAAATGTTGTTTATCGGAATAGACAATCCAAACAAGGCCTAAAAATAGGACAGATTTTAGTTTGTTAGGTTAGTGAACAAGCATTATTGGAGTTAGCTAGCAAAAGATCTCCATTCATAAATGGCTCTCTTCTAAAATATCATGATATCTTCTTTTTTTTCTTGTGTGGCCTATGAACAGACAAAAGCACCTATACTGTGCATCTGCAACATAAATGTATGATTCATCAAAGACTCGTATATGAGTCATTTTTTTCATATTCTGTGCATCTGAAACTGAAGTGTATTCATAAATGTCACTTCCAATAATGCAGTTGTTGATGCTTGAAAGATCCTGTTGTGAAGATAATCAATACTTTCATATCAAAGAAAACACATAATATTTGGAATTCAGCTCCAATTACTTAAATTCACAAACTCTAGAATAGATACCCTCAAATCCACCAAGAACATGAGCTATTCTCAAATGAAAACATAGAGAAAACAAATGCTGTAAGATAATATAGAAACTATGTTTAAACTCAAACTCACACGACGAGGTTAAAATCCCGATTACAGCGATGGAATGGAGGAGGAACTGGCGAGGGTTGAGCCCAGCACTTCATCGAAAAAGCTCATCCTCTCGTGAGTCCTCGCGTTGTCCGCTCTCGGGCTGCTTCCTGTGCTGCTATTTGAAAGCGAGCCAAAAGCCGCCTTTTGGAGGACTCCGGTGGGGGAAGATCCGAGCTGCGGGCTGCTGACCCATCCTTCGGTCAAGAGGTTAAGTGCCGACGAGTTCTTGCAGGAACTTGCATTGCTGTTCGTCAAGACCTCTCCCAAAGGACCTCCCATTGAGTTCTTCCAAGAGTTCGGTATCCAATTTGTTTGCTTTTGGGTTGGATCGGTGAGGTCAATATTGACACCCATCGAGGTAGGATCAAACTCCCGAGACAGCCTCAGGGGCGAGAGGGCGTGCTTTTCATGTGTGGGCGAGGACGAGGATGACGAGAAATCAGACGAGGCCATGGGAATCGACATCGAGAGTTGGGTCCAATCTGATTTGAGTTCTTCTGGCCAGGTAATGACAGAGCGATTGGACTGGTCCTTGGGCCAATCATCCATGAACTGGCGAAGCGGATGCTGATCTTGAGTTCCTTGGTCGCTGAAGTCCAGGAAAGAACCCATGTTTTTCGAAGTCATGTAAGGACTTCTCTGCGAAGGATTGAGGAGGGAATCGGAGGAAACAAGTCCAAACTCTAACTCGGAAGACTCCTGAAACGGGTTCTCTTGTTTCGGAACAGGAAAAGTAGATTCCCTGGATTTCATATTAATAGAGGAAATCACGGAAAGGCCTTGTGTATCTTGCATCCTGTCACGAACCGCCAAGAATATTGAAAAGATATATGCAGACCAACCAAGTTTGGGTTCAACTTACGTAAATGTTCTTTCATCATAAAGGCCTAAACTTAATTATCCAAAAATATTGGAATCGAGGGAGATATAATGAAATTCTTTTGAACAGAGAATCCTAAGTTCCAACCTTAAGGAGTAGTCACATTCACCAAAGCTAAAGAACTAAAGATGACATAATGGGGTCTACTTTAAAGTAAAGGAAAAGAAATAGCATCATTTATAAACCAAAATAGACAACGAGAAGTAAACAGATAAAGGAACTTGAATTTCAAGAGTGGAAGAACGGATATTCACCTGTTGACGAGGGCCTCCGAGGGAGAAATGGCAGCACCAGTAGGCTGCGCATTCTTGAACTGGTGCTGCTGGATCACGAGGCTGTTGGTCGCGCCACCACTGGGCATCACCGATGTTGACAATGATGAAGTCATCGGCACCACCTTTGAATTAGTGGTCCCAGAGGCAGCATGGCCGGTCTGGCCTTCCACAGGCTTTCTTGAACGATGGCGGCCCCTGTTTATGTGCCTTTCACAATACTTCTGATCGGCAACAGCGTCTCTTGAGCACCGCCATTTCTTCCCATCTGTCCGGCGACACCTCCCAGGTTCGGGATCGGTGTTGCTTGAGAAACCCAGATGGAAAGAGCCCCATCCCACTACATAATTAAAACAAACAAACAAACAAAAATTCAAAAAAAAGTGGAAAAGGAGGGACCAAAAAACTTCACGAAACCCGGCAAGCTTTATAGCTATGAACACTTCTAATTGGTGCACATATGGATTGCTCTTATGTATGTATACAAACTTTCTAGTTTCTACATAGACTAATAGCAAACAATGACATAAAAAAAGTAAGTTCTACCAAACCAAAAACAAAGCATCAGCAGTCATGATCATGAACCAAACACACAACAATTCAAGTTACTAATGTTTAATGTTTCTAGGCTTACACGAATTCGAAGGATAGGATCCAAGAACCGAACCGGACAAGCCATACGGGTTGAAGGATCTTTTTATGGGAATGAGCAAATTGGATGGAACAGGCACATTTGCAGTGATGTACTTGTAGATCAAGGCCTGGTGTTGCAGCTCAATCCATTGAGATGGAGTAAATGGTCCCCTAATCCCACCAAAATGACCCTGCATGTTTGAAGAGCTCAAGCCTCCAGCTGCAGCACCATAACCTAAATCATGACATCTAAACATCAGAGGAAGCTACACATACATTAAGGAAACAAAACAAGAAACAGAATATGTCTTATCCACAAGTGTCATTGATTCCAAATCTTCACACACACACAAACACCCTTACCCTTTTTTTTTTCAGGTTCCTATCAAAATCTAGCAACCAATTTTTTTTTTTTTTTTTTACCAAAGTGAAAAATACCCAGATTCTCTAGAGGAGAAAAAGGAGCAGCTTTTATATTGACAAGACTCAAAACTACAATTTCCACCAAATGCCCCATGAAAAGGGATCCACCGGTGCATGGCCATAATTAACAGTACAGCCAAAAGCACACCAAACCCATGTGTTCAATGCAAGAATGTGTCCTCTAAATTCGGATTCCCCAAAAACCCATCTCACAAAACAGCTTCCTAAACAAAACCCATTTTCCCATTTCCCCCAACAATCCATCAATGCAATAAAAATAAAACCTTCCCAAAAAAAACAGAGGAAATAGTGTTACCTCCATTTCTGGCATAAAGTGAAGGAACATGTTGGTAATAAGGAAAGGCTTCTGATTTGAGAGAAGAGAAGCTCAACATATGCTCCTGAGAATTAGATCTCAGCAGAGGTTGATTGTTGTGATGCAATGGCATTGTCTTGGAGGCAGAGAAATCTTCAGTCTTGGCCATTTTGAGAGACCTCCAGTCATCTTCTTCAGAGCCAGATCTTTCTTGCTTGTGAAACCCAGATCCAATACCTTTGGACTTGGCATCAGAAGTTTCAAGACCCACAAGACCCTCCAAACCCACGACCCCAAAATCCATAGCAATCTAGAGGAAGGTCTGAGCAGAGCATGAGTTGTTGTTCATGGCAAGAAACAGAGCTTGAAGGAAGAAGAAGAAGAAGAAGATGAGAGGCGCATCTTGAGGAGAGAGATGGTGATGTACTGTTGAAGAGAAGAAGAGTTGATTCTTAAATGGACTATCTTTGAGAAGCTTGAGTTAAAAAAAATGGAAAATAATTAGGAGAGAGAGAGAGAGCAAAAACAGAGAGAGAGAGAGAGAGAGAGAGAGAGAGAGAGAGAGAGAGAGAGTTTTGTAGTACCCAAAATGCTCACTCCACAATTCGGACATGTTACTTCTTATTTATCCAAAAGTTTTTTTTTATTACAAAATTATAAAATAAAGATGAACTTGTTTTATTGTTTCCAAGAAAAATCTAGATTACCAAAATCTCCCTGAAATACGTTCTTTTATCAGTTGAGTTATATAACAACGAATAGTTATATTCTATAAATTTTATATGGGTAAAATATATATCAGTTACACTAATAAGTTGGTGACATCTCATTTAAAATCACTTATATCCACTCAAGTAAATTTGTGGTAGCAAAGCGATCCGTCCGGATCCATGATTTTAAATGAGGTGTCACCACCTTATTAGTGCAACTGATATAACTTTATATTAGTCAACTGATATACATTAAACTCATTTCAAATTTCATCTCATACTATCAGCAAGAAGACTCATACTCGAGACCTCAAAGAGAATCTAAACCTCTTAAACCGTTTGACCTAACATGTCTTGATCCCTAAACTATGTTTTAATTAATATTTAGAAAATAAATCATCGAAAAAGATTATAAGTTCGAATTTTATTAAAATTAAAAAGACACAAATGTTATCAAATCGGGCCCATTCTGAAAGTCACGGTTTAGACTAAAAAAAATGTCATCAAATATGTTTTTCAAGAATCACGGAATGTGTCTTAAATTCTTGTATATCGTGTTTATTTAATCTTTAGATGTAGTTAAACGAATGACAATATTATATAAGTTTTAAATTATTTATTGTGAATATTGTCGATATTAACATGAATAATTACACGTACTTTCATGCTTAAAATTTTGGTTTTGACTAAATGTATCTTGTAGTGTTGACTTATTGTTTTAATTGTGATTGATTATTTCTTTTTTTATTTCTTACCGTTCTTTACTCTTTTTTTTAAATTTGTAACTGATAAGTGTAAAACCCGAATGTTTCTAAGGTCGACTTTTATTAAATTATAACGGTATAGACGTCGACACAGATTTTTTTCAACGGTACAAGACATACCCTAAATTCTTTATCAGCGTAGTATTTAATGTTTATAAAGAACGATGATATGAAGCATTCGACGAACTATTTGTCGTGAATATTGTTGACACTGATTTTTCAAATTACACGTGTTTGCATGCTTAAAATTTTAGTTTTGACTAAATATATAGTACTTTGTTTAAATAAAGTTTTCTTTTTAATACAACTAGTAATTGCTTTATCTTTACGTGTTGACTTATTGTGTAATGAGAAAAATTGTTTATAATTTTTACACTTTTTCTTTTTAGCTTGTAACTGATAAATATAAATTTAAAATGATTATAAGTTCGTATTTTATTAAAACTACAACGCCACCAAAACAATAGTTTTGGTTAAGTTTTATTTTTGTGTTTTGTCGTGTTAACTTATTTGTTTAATTATCAAATTTTGGCTTTTGTTCATATTTATCATTTTCCATACACTTCACGTTAGTTTGTAACGGACAATTATAATATTAAAAATAATCATAAAAATCAAATTTTATTAAAATTATAATAATACGAGATGTATTCTAAATTTTCCTACATCGAATTATAATTAATGTATTGAAAAATTACTATATTGAATTTTGTTGAATAATTTGTTGTAAGTATTATCGATATTGATCTAACAAAATATACATATTTTCATGCTTAAAAATATAATTTTGACTAAATATATCTTGCATCATTAAAATGTTCTCTTTATTACAACAATAATTGATGTGTGTGTTGTTGACTTATTTGTTAAAATATCAATATTTTGTTTTTATTCATATTTTTCATCGTTTTTTACGCTTTTCATTTTAGTTCGTAACTGATTAAATAGTAGAGTATTGTTTTATCTTAGCATGTTGTTTTAAAAATAGTTATTTTACAAAAACACCCAAATGTGTTTTTTCTTCTTTTCTTGAACCAAAAGTTTGGTAAAAGTGTTTCCTTCCATTTTGTCAAATCCAAGTTTGGAATCTAGAAGGGTAATTATGTAAATTCGGGTCAAATATACAAAACAAAGCATTGGAAGTATAAAAATGATCCAATGGGGACTATTAAATGGTGTGTTTTGTCCTGTTGTGCAACAGCATCCGTTAGATTACTTTTGGGTTATAAGATCAAGGACTTGGCTTGGTCTAACCTATTGCCACGTGGCACATTTTCCATATGCTCTCTAGGCTTCTTCTACCTCAGGCCCTATATCAATTAATTAATTACATAAAATATTAACCAAAAATTATGTATTATATTTATTTACACACATATAGTCCCATTCTCTCCATTAATGGCTTGAAGCCATTGAAATTTGAAGCTCAGGACATGCTCTGAAATTTTTGTTGAGACCATTTGCAAGAACTTTTTTTAAAAAATAAATAATATTATATGTATGTTTTTATTTGGATTTTTATTGGATAAAATATTGGGTTTAGATTGATTTGTGAAACAAAACAAAATGTGTAAATTGACAAGTGGTGGTCATGCAGTATAAGGAGACATTGCAAATGAGTTTTGTTAGGTTCTTGAGTATTGGTTCAAATTAGGTTTGGAGCAAAACTTTAATTCACCTAAAAACCAACCCAAGTCAATTAATGATTAATGAATATGTTTCAAGTATTGTACAAAAATATTTACCTAGAAAATAGTTAAAGTGTATGGTCATTTCGGAGTCCACTTTTGTTCGAAAAAATATATCGTAGCGGTTTCTAATTTATTAGTTTTAGGAGAAATTTTGTCTCTTTGTGGTCTTATCCGAATTGAATAGAAATTAGTCTGAGTTGAACGCATCAAAGATCTATAAAACAGATAAGTAAAAGAATGCAGAAGGAAAGATGAAGAGCTCATTTTTTGTTCATGTGAATTTCGATGAAATCTACCTACATGTAAATAATTTTTTATCAGCATTCTCCTCCGCTCTTGACATCGATTTATTCAAAATAAAACTATAAAAAAACATTAACCATTTTTGGTCACCAACCAAAATCACTAGAGTGAGGCTCAAGCAAGCTTTTATTGTTGAATAGTAGCATATAAGTAGGGCTTTTGGGAAATCAAAGAGTAGGGTTTGCAATTATTACCCAACAAGACAAAGAAATTATGTACTACTACTACAATGTCTTTCTTATTTTTCACAATGTGAGGAAGCTTCATATGGGATAAGAAGACTATATGGCTATGGCTAGGTTGTGTTCTTCTCTCCATTTATTGTCTTGAAATAAATTTGTGAAGACTTGCATAAACACTTGGGTTTATTAAAATAAAATATATATGAGATTCAAGAACAAAGAATTGATGGTAGCTACCTACTTGTGTGTCCCAAAATTGTGTACATGTTGCTTTCACATTGTTTAATGGGAAGTGTTTTTATGGAACACTTGTCTTAAACCAACCAAATCAACTTGACAACTATGAAGTCATTTTAACAATTATGAGTTCAAAAAAGTACCCCCAAATAAGAAATATTTATACTACCACTTGTTTTATAAGTCTCTTAGGTCGCATTTCAATTATTATGTTTTGAGATTATATGTACCGACTGTCTTAAAGTAAGAATGTTACGTATGGTAGAGTGAGATTTGTCGTTTTTATGGTTTTACGTTTCCGACTCGATTGAAGATTAATCTGAGTATAATATGATTTAAAGGTGTTGATTTCGTGCTGATCGTGAGTCCGTTTCGAAACCTCATGTCAAAAAAAATGAGAATGTTGTGTTAATGTTAGTATGTTAAAAGAGTATTAGGATCATAAGTCAATAATATGATTTATATTTTAAGTCAGTAATGAGGTATGAACAACTCATTAAAAAAATTCAAATCTAGCGGGTCGCTCCCCCCCCCCCCCCCCCCCCCCCCCCCCACCCAC
>JAYMTK010005137.1:0-10478 GCA_036897405.1 Pelargonium myrrhifolium
CGCACGTGTGGGTCTGGCCCGATGTCTCACTCTAATACTAGATTGATAACACTAGAAGTCCAAGTGTATTTAAACACTACTTGCTTTTTCTATTTAGGCAATGTGAGACTCTACAATTTAACACTTATCTCATATAATGAGATAATTACAATTAAATTAATCCCATTTATTTCAACCAATTTTAGCGGCTTTCAACTATGGATTTCCACCTTAAATTAAAGGTCTTAATCCCATAGTAAATTAATTCAAGTGTCCTACTACATAAAGTAGTCGTTAGTTTGTAGGACACTACCCTTGGGAAAGGGTAAAGACCCTAAAAACCAACAACCAGAGCATACAAGAGACTACGTCTCGCACCGACTCCCACCCTGCTAGAAGAGTATTAAAAAATAGGTAAACTTTTAAGCCGATGGCCCTAGTCTAAGACCTCCCCCAAGTCGATCTACCCGACCCAGCTCACTCAACAGGATTTCGCGAGAGCCATGAAACACATAACTAAACTAAGAGAAGTACCACAAACAACACAAATCTAGATCCGCCATTACAAATATGCCAAGTTGCACCATCTCCTTTGCTGGAAAAGAATGTGGACTCACTACTGAAATCTCGAATTGATATGAAGAACGAACGAGAACCGATGAATCCAATCCCTTTGGATGCAAAATATTGATAACCAGTCGGAAAGCTCCAACGCAACCCCTTGTTGGTGCTCAGCCCGTCCTAATCCCCTTCCCGCTTGTCGCCAGTCACAAAAAACCAACTCAAAATCCTGAAAGTTATCTCAAGAAATCCTACGATTGTTAGGAAAATCTTAAAATATATAGAAACTCTAGAAACAAAATCACAAAACCCTACAAATGGTAAAAACTCTCAAAATAGAGAGAGACCGCCGCTTTTTCAAGAGAACTCTAACCCTAGTTTTTTAATAGGGTTAAAGTTACCGATGACCCCCCAACTATACACTCAAATCACAAATGACCCTTCTACTATTTTTAAAATCACCATTAGTACTCTAACTACACATTCTCCTTATAAATGACTCTTCTACTATTTTCAAAATCACTATTAGTACTCCAACTACACATTCTTTTCATTAGTGCCCCGAAACGCAGTTCCATCCATATTATTAAAATTACGCCAGTTTCCGTTAGTTTGAGCAAATAAGAAGCTTCATCTTTCTTAAACAACTATATTTGTCGAAAACATTGCAACTTAAGAAAATCATGAAAATATAACATCCTTTTTAAGAAAAAAAATAGTATTCAATAAAACTTTAGCACAAAAACTGAAGACTCCAAAATTGATCGGATTAATTTTTTGTCAGATTACATTTTGAATATCTGCGGATTCGAATTCATATTGTAAGCTCTAATCAGATTATAAAATTTTACCTCATTATATATAAGGTTTAAAGAAGCAATATGATAAAATAAATACAAAATATGTAGCAATTTGATTAGAATTTGTCAAACTAAGCAACACATATATTAAAACTGAAGATAAAGATAATCAAATAATTTTTGTGAAGTGGTCAAAATGAAGAAAAATATTTATCAATCAAGTTTTTCATAAATCATGTAAGTTGACATAAGATGCAAAATCTTTAGCGAACTGTGAAATTAAACAAAAAGGCTCTTTGTGTTTAACATAAAAGTATTTATACTGCAAAACTCAAACTGTTTCTATCATAGAAAAAAAATGGTATTTAAACGTACGATTATGTAACTTTTTAAGCAAAATTTTAGCATTTAATTTATCATCAAACTAGCAGCACTCAAATCCCAAATCAGTAGAGAACTCCAAATCAAATCAAGTTAAAACCCTAAATTTGAATAAGATTTTGTTTTGATTTCGAAACAAAACAGACGTGAGAAACAAGATTTTAGTATTTTACAATAATAGTTTTTTCCTTACTTTATTTTTTTACTAAATATTAGCATGTGTCACTCATGCGAATAACAGAAGTTATCTTTTCTGTTATTTTTGTTCACAAATAGAGTTTTTGGGCACCAATGAGAAGGATTTGTAGTTGAAGTATTAATTGTGATTTTAAAAATAGTAAAAAGGTTATTTATGATAAGAATGCGTAGTTGAAATACTAATGATAATTTTAAAAATAGTAGTAGTGTCATTTTTGATTTGAGTGTATAGTTGGAGGGTCATTGATAACTTTAACCCAAAACTAAATACAGTAATAAAGCTCCCAAAATGTTATCATCTGACATTACCTGACTTACTGTAACCAAAACTCAAAATCATGGTTGTTAAAAATCCCGATTCCCGATTCGATTCTCGATCCGATTCACGATTTGAAGGTTAAAAGATTCAAATCCATGTTTGAATCTTAGGATGACATGAAAATCGATTCAACCGATTCAGAATATGAGAAGTTTCGAAGAAGCCCAACCCATGAACTTTGATTTTTTTTTCTTTTCCTTTTATATGATTTTTATGAAGAAGATAAAGCGACTTCCGCTTCTATATAAAGAGAATACTGACATAGTAGAGGCTTAAACCTAAATTATCAACCGAGAGTTACGCAGTGGTGTCATGGTGGTCATCATATTTGCAGCATGCTTAAACTCATTTTAGTTGTTCTAAGTATTTTGAACCCTTATTTTAGTAGAAATTAATTTTCTTCTTCATAATTATTCGTATACTTATCCTATAAAATTATTTTACATATATGTTTGAATCTTCCGGTCCGATCCGATCCGATTCACGATTCGCGATTCACAAAATTCTCTCTCGATTCACGGTTTAAATCCCGATTTAACAACCATACTCAAAATCACATCCATTCCTGTATCATCGCGAACAAGTAAACAAAAACTTGAGGATAGAGGAAAAACTACCTATCACCTCATAGCAGCTGCGTATTTGGTGCAAATAAAAGAGCTGGTGAGAGTAAATTTAGGCTTGAGTTGTTGTTACATTGGGCTGCTAATGGATGAGCTGAATAGGATTCAAAATGGCATCAATTATGTGGTCTTGGGCCTGAAAATATGGACTGAATGAGTTGCTTTGGCAGCCCAATTATCCCCATTATCCCCGCCCTAAGAGCTCAAAATATTGGAGTTTGAGCTGAATACGTGTAAAAGAGAAATTTCGGACGACTACTCTGACTATTCACCTTGACACATACTATTCTAGTTTAAATTAATCTCCACATATTTATTCTAAAGTTTACACATCATTCTGTCAATTATATTTGATAAAAAAAATAACACTTCATTCTAAAAGAATAAAATACCTTGGACAGCATTAGAACCTAAAACAAACAAAAAACCCCTAATTATTTATTGTTCTTTTCTTCTCCCACCTTCCATTCACAGCAACCACATCTTTTCTCTCTCCTCTTCCTTGGGCACCGTCTTCTATTTCTCTCAATAGCCACACCAAATCTGGCAGCCACCGCAAGCCGACTTCCTCCTCGACCAATGAAGTCGGCATCGCTTCAACCACACGCTGTCATTGCCTTCCTCCAACGATGCTACCGCACGCCGCCAGACTGTGCTCGGCGGGATCATGCACGAATAGCTCCGGTTGTTCGGCTAATATGCTCTTTCGTTTTTCTATTGTTCAATCGTGAATAAACCGGCCACCGTGATCGATCAAAGCCATGAGTTTGGGCAAAAAAAATCTTCTATTTGGTTAAAAATTTTAGATCTGTAATTTTGTTTTCGTCAAACAAATTTCATATTTATAATTGGGTTAACTTATTTTTAGTACCCAAATTTATACGCGAAATTAAATATGGTACCTAATATTTAATTGTACCAGACACATTTTTATTTTGTACTAAATTTGGTACCTACCGCCAAATTTTGCTAACGAAACCGTTAACTTGCTGACGTGAAAATTAAAAAAACAACAAAAAATAATAAACAAACAAAAAAACAAAAAAAATCAAATCAAACTTGATATTCTTGTGTTCTTCATTTTCAGAAAAAAAAAATTAACCTAAAACTCAACCAATACAAATCAACCCACTCTAGTATTACAAATCAAACACAATCCCTAAAATTATAAAAATTAAAAACTCCAAATTTCAAACAATAATATCCTTTTCCGGAGAAGAACCAACCCATGAATCAATCACTGTTCCTCCATTTGATCACAACAGACTTTTCCGATTCCATATCCTCACTTTTGACCCTTTTCTCCAATCACAATCCTCTTATATTTACAATACACATAAAAAGAAATTGAAACAAAAACAAAGTACTATGGTTTAAATTAATCAATCTTAGCAGTTGACTTCCTCCACAAAATTCCCACTTGCACTACAACCTATTTTCTCTCTGCCCATCGTGTTCAACGTCGAGCACGAGACCATCCACTCAATCCAAACTCATTCTTCTTCAGTGGTTGATGACAGAAGAAGTTCAAAACCTCAAATTTCACCAAACCCATTTTAAAATACAGCCTCATTTTCCAATTTTGCCCCTCCCGACCTTATCGCAGCTCCAATGGCAACTGAGCAACATGGCCCTGTTCTTCCACTTCGGCCCCAAAACCTTCACCGACTCCGGCTGCACGAGCGGCAGCAAAGCTATCGACTGCGGTGGGAGGCGGTTTGCAGTGGTGGTTCGAGGTGGTGGAGACGGTGAGGTCTCCGGTGTTTGGGGTCTCCTTGGCGGTCTCTCTCTTTGCATCAATCTCTCCGGTCTTTCTCTCGAGCTCGAAGTTTGCCGGATCTGGACAGAGCTCGCAAGATCTGGGATGAGCTCGTCGACGGTTGCGGCCTCCGTGCGGTCCTGGTGGTTGGGCAGAGGTGAGGAGCAGGAGGGTGGTGAATCTGGGTTCTATGTGTGGGTTTAATTTTATTTTTGAAATTGAAGCACACCAAGAACACACTAAGAACACCAAGAACCCAATAAAAACATCAAGTTTGATCTAAAAAAATTTGTATTTCGAATTTTTTGTTTGTTTATTATTATTTTAATGATTTTTAATTTCCACGTCAGCAAGTTAATGATTCCGTTAGCGAGATTTGACGGTAGCTATCAGATTTGGTACTAAATAAAAATATGAGTACCAATTCTGATACAATAAAAAATTAGGTATCAAATTTGATTTCGCGTATAAATTTGAATACTAAAAATACGGTTAACCTTTTATAATTCATTGTAGTGTTTGTTTATTATAAGAAAAATTACACGTTACCATCCTGTTACATACATTTGTTGCTCGTTACTACTTTAAACTTTTTTCATTGCACATTACTACCCTCAACTAAAACAAATTCATTCCATCAATTAACTTTGACGAAATTAGACTTTCTCTCATCAAGTGTCATGCACATTACTGTATTTAACATTTTTTTTATATCAATAACTAAAAATTTACAAATCAAAAAACAATTATAAAAACAAATCTAAATTTAACAATTCCAACACAAACAAATTAACAAACTAAATTTAACACAAATTCAACATAATTCCAAATTTTTCTAAAAATCAAAACTGAAAATCATTATTTAATTATTTATATTTGATCAAGAACTTTGAGTTTTCAGCGCTAGAAACTTCAAAGTTCTTGAAATGTCCAGCAAGCATCAAGTTTTTCCAAATTTCAAATCTAGAAAAAAAAAACATATTCAAAACTCAAGAACATGAGAAGAAAAAATAAAAATTAAATTCAAAACTCAAGAACACAAAATGTCAAAATCAAAACCAAAAATCTAAAATGAAACCAAAATTAATTTTTAATCAAACCAAAACTTTAAGACTAATAAAACTCAATTCAAACCCTAATTAAAACTCATATCTGGGTCGGCGAAGAACACCCCAACCTCCAAACACACTTTCCATCTTCGACCGTAGCAGCAGCCTCACCACCACGTCTGAAGCGACAAAGCTCTTCCATCGATTTGGGCGATGAATGACGACTAGATCTGCAAAGAGGTGAAGGGCAGCTGCAATTTCGTGTCAGAGGTGAAGGGTTCGGGGTCAGATCCGGTGGCGAGGGTGAACGCCGAATGAGGGCGATAAAACGCTGTTGTGAGTTGCATCGACGATTTGTTGATGGTTATGGAGATACCATTTCTGACACCTCTGACTTGTCCGATTAAATTTTCTCTGTTGAGATCATACACCTGGTTACCTAGTTCGCAGAGGAGGAGGAGGAGTCGGCGCCGACGAGCTTGCAGAGAATCGGTGGTAACGAGACCAAACAACGGTGCACGTCGCGAGCTACTTGCTTTTCTGGCGAGTGTTGGGCTTCGCCTCGCGATGGAGATCAAAGTTGCCTTCGATTCAGCTGATGGAGGAGCCGTTGGGCTTCTTCTTGCTCCGGCCGGCAAAGGAGACACCTGACTTCGGGTTTGAGGTCTGGGTCGCGCGCCGAAACAACTTCTTTGTTGGAAGCATTGGGTTTCAATGGTGTAATGAAGTTTTGGCCTTTTGGGGAGGGTCGAGGAGGGGAGAGAGAAGATGGGTTTGGATAACAGATAAGGAAGAGAGGATTGTGGCGAGAAGTCGAATATGTTATTATTATTTTATAATTATAATTATTATTATAAATAAAAAAAATATTTAAGTCTTTTTACAAGTTAACTGACGGAGTACATAACGGATTGAAAAAAATAAAATTAAGGGTAATAACATGCAAAAAATATATCTAACGGTGTAGTACCATGTAATTATCTCTTTATGAAAAAGGAAAAGAAAAATCTCACATTGAAAATCACTTTAAGAAAAGAAAAAACTCACATTGAAAAAAAAAGAGTACAAAAGACACACATTGAAAACTTTTAGGGACTGTTCGTTTAATTTTTGGGAAAAGGGAATTGAAATATTCAAAAATTGAGATTTTTGAATATTTCAATTGTTTTGATAAAAGATAATTATTTTTTAATTTCATATATGTTCTTTCAAAAAACTTAAACGAATAGGAATTCACTCGAAAATACATAAACGAACGACCTCTTAAAAGAATGAATTGAATAGTTCAAGATTAAAGAGATATTTGGTACCCAAACTTTCGGCTCGGACCAAATCCGATACTCAATCTTTTATTTCACTAAAGTTGGTACCTATTGTTTCGTTTTTAACCAAATCTAGTACATGTCGTCAGTGCACCCTAACGGAACCGTTAGTTTGCTGACGTGTAAATTGAAAAAAAAAACAAACAAAAAATACAAAAAACAACAAATTTCAGATCAAACTCATTATTATTTAATGTTCTTGATAGTGTTCTTGGTGTTCTTGAGTGTTCATTGTATTCTTCAATTTTAAAAACAAAATTTAACAATTTTGAAAATCAAAACCGAATAAAATCAATTGAACACATAATTCTAACCCGTAAAAAAAAATCAAACCCAAATCCCTAAATTTTATATTCAAAACAAATGAAAATTTATACTCAAAATCAAACAAAACGTCCATGCTCCTCCTCTTTTCTCTTTCTCTCTCACAAACATTTTTGCTCTGATTCTCACAATGATGTTATCGTTGTCGCTTCGATGCTCGGCCATCACCTCCGTCTGCTCCGGTTACGTTCTCACCGGTCTCGTCCTCACAGCTAAAGACAATGATGGTCTCCAATCACCATCTTTGATTTCGCGGTGGCGGTGGCGGTGGCCATCGAGGACTCGTCGACTCCCACCGCCTCCTCCTTATCGTCTCCGCCGCCTACCCCTCCCTCCAATCCCTCTCTTTCTCCGCCACCTCTCTCTCAGTCTATTCTCTTCTCCACCTCAGCCTCTTGGATTTCTCGTTCCCCTACTCTCAATGACCTCTTTTTTTTTAGAGTAAAAGGCAAAATGCATTAACTTAAATCAAAAGAGCATACATCCGCAATATTAATAGGGGCCACCAGCCCTAGCCAACTCACTACATCAGAAATAGAAACAGAGGACCTAGCAATACGATGGGCCACCTGATTCGCTGATCGTGGAACAAAAGAGAAAGCAACTTGGTTAAATAACTCCTTCAGCTTATGAATATCCGCAACAATGAGACCGAAGGCACTGACATCCTCCCCTCCCGTCTCGATAGCTTGAATCACGTCCAACGCGTCGGACTCGAAAACAACATTTCTCCACCCCCTTTCACCGGTCCAGCACATCGCCTCTCTGATTGTTGAGGCTTCCGCAACCCGGACCTCCACCCCTCCTTCCCACCCTACCCGGCCACCACCCCACACCCTGCCATCCGCGTCCCGGACCACCCACCCTCCTCCACTGCGTCGGGCTCCCGAAAACATAGCACAGTCCGTATTTACCTTAAGCCACCCCCAGTCCGGTGGCTCCCACACGCCACCACCCCCCCAGCGTCCTGCCGGTGGAACCCCCGCCGGACTTCCGGCACCCACGGCATTCCCCTGTCCAAACTCGTCTCCCCGAGCGCCCCCCACAGCCTCGTCCCCGGCGCCACCCTCAGCCTCCCCAGCACCCTCTTCTCCCCACCATCTCCATGTCTCTTCTCCCATGCACACTGCATGGCTCTAGCCATGGCCACCACCCCAGCCGAAGTTATCACCTTCTTATCCCAGACCAGCGAGTTTCGTGATTTCCAAATCCCCCATATCATGTAAACAGCCATCACCCGATCCTTGATCGAGCATCGCCGCACTAACTCGGCCCACCAATCACCCACCGACTTCACCCCCATGCAGTAACTTCCCAGCCCACATCTCGCCCACACCTCCGACGCCACCCCACATCCCAACAATGCATGCTCCACCGATTCCGGCACGGATCGACATCTTGGGCATACATCCTCCACATCCACTTGTCTCCGCACCAAGTTTCCTAACACCGGCAAACACCCCGCAAGGGCACTCCAAAGCACGTGCTTTATTTTCGGTTGAACCGACAAGCTCCATAATTTCGACCACACCGATCTACCTCCACCCGCTTGGTAGTTTCGGAGCCTCAGATACCCGCTCTTCACTGAATAAGAGCCCTTCTTATCACCCGACCAGCACCATCGGTCCGGGACCATGAACTTGCTAAGCCTCACTTCCCGCACTGCTTCTGCCGAGCGATCATCCAACCAAAAGCCCAATGCTTCCGAGTCCCATCCTCCCAAGCTCGAGCACCTCAGCTCAGCCACTCGGAGATCACCGTCCATCTCCACAGCCGGGTTTACCCGAGGGACCATACTCTCCAAGGTAGGGACCCACGGATCCTTGAAAACCCAGATGGACTCTCAATGACCTCTTAGTTATAATGGTTCTGAGCTTATTTTGCCCTGCCGTCGACCAGAGCCACATATCTGCTCCACGAATCTGCAATCGCGCCAGAGGGGAACAAAACCGGCGGTGGCGAAGAAGTCATTGTGGGAGGTGCGACAGACGGGGACAAAGCCTGAGTAGGATTTGGCGACGGATCTGAGCTCACGAATCCGCCATGACTCACCCAGATCTATGCCCGACGGAGAAAAAAAAGGTCGAGGTTTGTGATGGTTGATAAACAGTAAAATGTACTAGTTATTCGACCATAAATCATGCTAAATTGCCCTCACGTTGCTGCATTTTACTCTCCTTTTGGTCTCTATATTGCTTATTTGGCCTCAAAATACGAGTCTTGCCTACTCGAGAGGTCGTTTGTTGATTCTTGCGTATTTTCAGCATTCTTGTACTGATTTTGTGCTTATATTGCTTATTTGTTCCACATTTATGCTAATGCTTGTTTATATGTTTAATCTCAGGTTGACACGAGCTTAGGTGAGGCACGAAAGGGAGCGAAGCCAGAAAAATTACACAAAGAAAGGGTCAAGGCATGAATGTCGCGACAATGGCTAAATTGTCGTGGCAATTCCCATGGCGAATTCATTAGGAGTTTGGGTTTTTGCACCGAGTGTTTTGCCGCGGCAATACGAAGGAACCCTAATTAGGGTTTGAGGAGGCATGAAGAAATTGTCACGGAAATGGTCAGATTGCCGCGGTAATACGATTTGTGTCTATAAATATAGCGTTTCCTGGTCTTCATTGTGGCCGACTTTTGACACACTTCCACCACTCCATACCTACCTCCACACCATTTTCCACTCATTTTAGCCTCTATTCTGCCAAGTCCACCTTAGGAGATCATCAAGGACGCCAACCACCACCATTTGAGAGCACAAGGAGCGAGGATTGACACCCGTAGCTTCTCTATTTCGGTAGTTTGTGTTTCCCCTCTGTTTTGTAGTTGGTTAGAACTGAATAATCTGGTTGTTAAGCATTGTTTATGATATTTACTCTTTGTAATATTGTTATAGACATGTTTAATTGCAATTTTATCATGATTTACATATGTTTGTCTATGGATATGTGTAACTAACCTCTTTTGGGGTTAGGGATGTGATTGGTTTGATTATGAACTGAAATTGGTCACTTGTTGGGGTTGATAAAGTATATTTGTTTGTTTATTTCTTTGATTTATTATGCTTGTATTGCTTGTTGTTGGATTGATCACCCACACATGATATTAGCATAGTGTGATACTTGTCTATAGTATCACTTTATGCTGAATCGGATCAAAGGGT
>JAYMTK010005138.1:0-10478 GCA_036897405.1 Pelargonium myrrhifolium
AGCGGAGCGACCCGTCGGGATCCATGATTTTAAATGAGGTGTCATCACCTTATTAGTTTAACTGATATAATTCTGTATCAGTCAATTGATATACATTTTACCCTAAATGTTTTTATTTTATTTTAAAAAAGTAAAACGATAAACTTTGTTAATCAATACTCGCAACGAAACAAGCTCCCTCGAGTTGATCAGAAAAAGAAGTTCATCCATCTAAACGTAAGTAGGACTAAATAGTACCATTGAACATAACGTAACTCAACTCACTAAAATTAATAAAACAAGAGAAATCATAAAACAAACTAGAGGCAGTAGCATAAGTCTCCCCTTTGCTCTGCCCACCCACCAACACCTATGCATAACCCGAGGAGAGCTTCACCACCTTAAGGACTCATATCCTCCCTATCCGACGCCTCCTCCTCCTTGTGGACTTAGTCCACACCCTCTTTGTTTTTTTTATATTTTATTTTATTTTATTTTGACATACTTGCAATTTGTTCGTCGTCCGTGTCACTCCCACCACCACCCACGACTCCGATCCTTGCCCTACCACTGCCATAACAAGCCGTATGATGTCCACCGTCGTTACCTCCTCCTCTCCCATCGACAACGCCTTTATTCGCATCTCCATGCGCTGGTCTATACCACTCCGCCACCAAACATCCATCCTGGCCCTGCTATCCCCATCCCAGTTGAGAAGTCCTACCCCCACCACCAGTGTCTCCACACTCCAACACCCTACTCTACCTCTTGTAACACCCGCATCACCTCTCTCCCCCGCCCAAAAAACTCCCACACACAAACCAACCCACCATCATTTGGACACACGGTGTCTCATCCTCTCCGATCACCTACAACTTTTGCCTCCCAGCCGTTGACGCCTACCTATATCAATAGCCAGCACCCTAACAATAACAAAATCCATATCGAAGCCCTAATAACGATCATAGTGCTTCCAATGTGGAAGAGCACGCCACAAATGTGATTGCCGCAACTCCCGAAATGGTTGAAGGAGAGGAGAATAAACGGCGCTGCTTGGATTTTTCTTTCAAACTTATAACAAAACATAACTATTTTTTATGGCACAAAATGACTCCAAACAATCAAATATAAAAAATTAAATCTTTTTACCACAACTAAATTAACCAACACAAAAAAAAAAAAAAAATCAAGCAAACAATAAGATAAAAAAGAAAACTAATAATATCTTGGAACAATTGTATTAAGATTTAACCGTAGATATTGAGTGTGCCGCATATATCACTATAATTCAATACGAGTCCGACACAACTATTAAATGTGAGCTAGATATATTTGAACATGAACCCGACGTGATCACCAAACAACTATTAACGTACACTTTCACGTGTGACATGAAACTTTCTCTTCAACGTATGTGACCCAAAACAGAGAGGCTACAGAGAAAAAAAGGTTCAGAAAAGTAACATACAGAGAGAGAGAGAGAGACAAGGGCGTGTACTGTGTGATCTCGTCGGGCCCTTGTCTCTCTGTCTAATTATCTACAGTAATTAATTAATATTGTATTGGTGGAAAGGTTTCTTCTTCGTCATCTTCAATTCCATTCCATTCCATTGAAAGTAAACGCAGACCCAGGAAGAGACCCCCATTTTTGCTAATCCGAAGATGGGAGCTTCTCAATCAGCTCAGGAGAAATCAATCCACCAATTCACTGTCCAGGTTTATACCTCTTCTTCTTCAATTTTACCTCTGCGAACTGAGATTTCAATTACTGATTCATTTTCCGGCGCAGGATAGCAAGGGTAATAACGTCGACCTCGGCACCTACAAAGGGAAGGTTCTTCTCGTGGTTAATGTTGCCTCCAAATGGTCGGTCCCTCTCTTTCTCTAAACCCTAATTTCACTGTCTTTCTGCCTTGAATTGGTTGCTGATTCCTTCTTGTTCTTGTTTACTCTTATTGGGGTAATGGGAATAACAGTGGGTTCACAGATATGAATTATAAACAGTTGACTGAACTTCACACCAAGTACAAGAACCAAGGTGATTTTGGAACTTGTTTTTGTTGTTGCCTTGCCTAATAATTTAATATAATATAATTCATGAATTTATTACTCACTATTTGTTCCCTTTTTTTCAGTTTCTACTTTTAGGGTTTAGTTAAATGAATTTCTACTAGATCAGGGTTTTGCTTTTTGTTACCATTTTTATACTCTCATCTTCTCAATATCTTTTCCGGTACCTGACACTTGGACCGGACACTCTTTGGATACATGTTGGACACTTGATTCTATGTATCTCCCAGTTTTTAATAATGTTTTCGTGCGGTTACGTGTTTGACACCTTACGTTATCCCCATTTTCTTTCCTAAAAATGAATTGATTGAACATGTTTGTGACAAGCATGATTTTATGTAACTTATGCGCACTAATATAGCAAATGTAAATTATCATTTATTATTATTGAACGTATTTTCAGCATATCGTGTCTATGGTTTTATAAAAATTGCATGTCACCGTGTCTGTCTCATGTCTTATCCTGTATCTCGTACCCATGTTTATACAACATAGGTTATCATATTTAACGACTTTATATAGCTGCCCAGATCACAAAATCACGAGTTTTAGTTTTTTGGATGGACCTGTGGTTGAGAAAGGAATTCAAGCAATGAACTTGCTACTTTAGATACTCACTCTGCCGTGGAACAAACAACAGCCTTAATCTGATCGGCAATAATGTGCACATACTTGTATCGTCTCAGGCAACATTACTACAACCACACTTGACCTACACATCTGTAGGACTAATGTTTTTCATAGTAGCCATATGTTGTATTGTTTCCGAATGAGATGCCTGCTAGAGGTCTTAGCCGAAACTGACTTCGTATACTATTGAGTATTTATATACATAAAACTTTGAAATCTTACAAAATATCTTTGTAAAGCCCAGAGTCCAAGTATGGTAGGCTGGCTTCTACAGAACAATAACTCAGAAGATGCTCTACCAAATTTTTCATAAAGCCTTTTTATTTTTCTTCTTCCTTGAGAGTTTCTCTCTTGAATATGCGAGATTGAGAGTTTGTTCATAAACTGGTGAATTTCAGGTTTTGAGGTTTTGGCATTTCCATGCAATCAGTTTTTGAAGCAAGAGCCTGGGTCCAGCGAGGAGGTACAACAATTTGCTTGCACAAGATACAAGGCTGAATATCCAATTTTCAAAAAGGTATTTGATTGTTTCCGAGAATATCCGAATCTTTTGGATTTGACCACTTCCTCAGCTCACTAAGTTGTTGTTTTAGTTCATTTAAGCATCACCTGTCATTTGATGTTTGGTTCTCGTTTTCTTTTCTATATGTACATGTTTTAGTCTGTAGATAAATTGTCTACTAGATCACAATTTTTCATAGCACCATTTCTCCTGTAGTCTTGCCTTGTCTCCTGCCTCAACCCAAAAAAAAAAAAATGATAAATGAGGTTTATACCACAAGATACAAAGTCAATTTGTAGAGGCTTGGCTTAAGCTCCCCCTACCCTATTATACCGGATACTTCTTCAAAAGAAAAGAGAAAAGTTCAATGTAACTTCTATGTTCACCTATGATGATTTGCAGTTTTATTTTTTAGATTCTATTTGTAAGTTTTAAAATCTATGATGTCCTTGCAACTTAAATGTATTGCTTGAAACTTGAAAGTTACCATAAGAGAGCTTCAGTTCTGCATCTTGCCTTCCGGTATCATGCTTCCAACTTCTATGTTTAATTTGGATACCTACTAAAGAATATAAAGTATTGATGCTCATCCAAGGTTTTTATCATTGATTTCAGTTTACTAGTGTTGGTTGCGAGAACAAGTTCCATAATATTTTGGTTAAAAGGCACTCTTGCACTTGTCCTATGCTATCATTTGGTAAAGTTGTATTTATATACTCTGAATTCTAGGCTCAAAGAGCTTTAAGCTTGAGTACTGATAACAGAAAGACCCCTACAGGTTAGTTTAGATGCTTTTCAACTACGGTGTAAAATTAGCTGATCTTTTCCAATGGAATATTTTTTCATATTAAAACAAGATAAACTTTTGTCAAGCTTTGCCTTATATGTCTTCAAATATCCAGCTGCAAGGTAGTCTTATTGGATCCAATGAGCTTTTAAACATTTTGTAGTTGTTGGTTTGCTGAAGAATTAGACCTGCCTGTTATTCGATAATGAGGTTCAGACACACTACCAAGGTTGATCTTGAGTATCTGTGATCCTAAAAACTGGATTACACAAGGAGGACTGAAGCATGTTTCAGTTACTAGTTGATTGCTTTACATACTGGTGTTCTCTGTCCACTTGGAGATAATGAGAAAGAGAGGTAGTGCGAGGCTTGGAGGAGAGATCTATAGGGCAGAACTTTTATCTGGGATGTGCTGAAGATATATTCTGAAAAAGTTGGATAAATTATTCAAACGTTATATGAAACAAAATCAGGATTTGTTAATTAAGTTTATTTTTTTGTCAGTAAATGCCACCGTATGGGAATTGGAATTGGCAACCTGGTAGTTATTCTACGAAGCCTCTGCTACTTCTCGCACACCCTTTGTGGCGTGTTAATGAAGTGAAAGTCTGTTTTTCATGATGTTTGGAAGTTTAGAATTTGCATGTTTCTAAGTCCATGTCTACAGGGACCTAGTTTTAGCACGCGATGGTGGTTCACTTGGTTACTGCTTGCCCTTTAGCACAAGATATTTGAAATAATGGCTTTTGCTATATATATGACTGTTTGCCCTTTGTTGCTGCTTGCCAGTTGATACATCTTCTCAAAATACTTTACAGTAGTATTACTCGGAGCTCATTTATTGATATTAAATATTAATTGTTGAATTCTCCGTTATATAGGTGAAAGTCAATGGGCCAAAAACAGCACCTGTCTATGAATTCCTCAAAGCTAGCAAATCTGGATTCATGGGGTCTAAGATAAAGTGGAATTTCACGAAGTTCTTAGTCAGTAAGGAGGGACGTGTCATCAAACGCTATAGCCCCACCAGGACTCCAATGTCCATTGAGGTACTCTCTCTCTCTCTCTATTGTTGATGTGAAGATACTCATTCTTGCTTCTATTTCTATTTCTTTACCAGGGTGATATCAAGAAAGCATTGGGAAATTGAGATATTCTACAGGTGATTAAATCAAACACTTCCCCAATTACAAAATGGATGATGTATAATTTTCTCTAGTTAGTTATAAAAAAAAATCCGTGTTTTTTCTAATGTGTAGTAGTTTGTTATGTTTATTCCAGTGTATAGCATATATTATCACGGACAAGCTTTTGTGCTTCGAAATCAGCTGGATTGTGTAGATTCGCATACAAGAAACGAATGTTGTGGTAAAAAGTTGTATTTATGCATTTCTTCGAGCTTTGAGATAACAAGTCGCTGATCTTGAATTCTTCAATGAAATGGTGATTTCATTTTGTTTCCTCTCTGTCGCTTCCGATGATCAAGTTTGGATCATTTTTCTTGCTGCATCTCCATCTGTTAAATTTAAGACATAAGCACAAATTATTGGATCAATGCATGCATGATTCAATTGTTATGTAATGATGGAACTTGCTGATGAGGACAAAAGAAAATCTTCCGACAGCTCTGATTTTTGTTCGAACAACATTGAAGCATGCAACATTTCCTTAAAGCTGCAATGATTTCCAAATAGTCATTACCAGTCCCCAGAAATAATATCTTCCATTTTAAAATTTTGCATTAGCAGACAAGTTTCACATTATTTTAAAATCTTGCATTACCAGTCACAGTATATTCCCTGAAGAGTTCTTAAGTTTTTTTGTTGGAGATGCGAAAGGCTTGTTTGCTTACCTTATGCACTGTAGACCGTTTGGGTAAACCAGTTCTACAAGAATTTGGTTGCTCATGTAAAGACTTGAATGCTTTTACTGTTGAACACTATAATTACAAAAATACTTTTAATTCAAATTGAATTAACGTATTCAATCTCATAACATGGTATGGTTACGTGAGATTTGACATGGGTCGACGTCACTTTTATTCTTGAAACTTGTGTATTTTAAAAGGTTGATCGTCGATATGATTAGGTCAATCAATTGTTGGTCGACTCATATTTGATGTGTGCATATAAAATATTATATTTTTTATATTTAATATACGTAAGGATAATTTAATAAATTATTAATGATTCGGCACAAAAAATTGTAAGTAATTTGACCAATGACAAAATGACGCGTGGCTCATCAAGTCGGTCGAAAAGTCAACATGAGTCTTGAACAAGACTCTGGGTGAAGTAGAAACCTGAAATGTGGTCAACCGGATCACGACCATGGGTGGAGTAAAAACCCATCAAAGTTAGACATAGCCATCTTGGAATAAACAAAATGACCATGAAAAAAACAACATCCAAGAATAAAACGTTGCACGTCATGGGCCATGTGCAATAGGTCATTCGTCCGCGCTAGCAAACCGAGCGCAAGCCATCCGCACACGACGTCCGTGCACACATCCCCACGTTCATGTCTCAATCTAGTATTCGCCCGTTGGTGAGCATAACCAACGAACAGAAAGTCAAAGAGCCCACGACCCCTCACCTTGACATTGAACAATCAGATACCGCCACTTGACATGTAAGCTTGAAGACTATACAAGGAATCCCAAACTCAAGTTAAAAAGTTCGGTCAATTCAGTTCTCAAAACACAATTACAAGAACCTGAAAGCACTCCCAGACATTATGTGTGTTCATCATGTTCTTCGATATTTGAACGAAATACGAAAATCATTTATCTTTACATTCATCGTATTAGCGTAGCGATTATGTTTGTGTTAAAATCTCATTCTCATGTCGGAGGTGGTCCCCTAGATACACATCTGAGGCTCCGCTTAACGGCGCGTTACCTGCCCAGGCTACAGGTCGTTGACCAAATCTGAGCACTACTACCACCGGATACTTGAAGACCCGAAGACTCAAGCTAGACAGTTAGACTAGTCAACCTATCTTAACTTGAAAAAGAAGAAGAAAACGCGACGTATAGAAGTATTGAATTTGATTCAGAAAAAATAGTCAAATCAAGTAATTGTATTTTTATTTTCAAATAATTTTATAGATTGAAATTCTTTTAATCCTTATTTCAAAAGTAGGTTTATCAAGCAAAATATTTATTCTCTACCAGTATATTAACTCTTTGCCATCTATCTATGCAAATGTTGTTTCTCTTCAAATATTTGAATGAGAAAACCCGAACAAGACCTGGAGGATGTGCTAAGGAGAGAGAGGATGTCAAGTGAAACACGTGAAGATAATAAACCTCCACAATAGGCCTCAGTTTATGTTCTCTAACCTCTTAGAACATTTTAGAGGAAATAAATGTTAAGCCTCATGACACACTATTTTACTCTTATCAAATATGTGCCCTTAAGTACAAATGACACATTTAATGACATAGGGAGAGTAGAACTATCGAAATGTTACCGATTAGTAATGGAATTGACAATTTAGACTTCAAATCAGATCGGAGAAATGTAATCTAGCTCAATTTATAAGAGATGCAAACTTACTCGCTCCTTTCATCACAAATCCGACCCTAATCATATTTTTAGTCTGTTTGCGTAGACCCGAACTCATAAAAATGCGGACAAATTTCAGGTGGCCAAAGCTCTAATGAGCATGTTTTGTAAACTGATAACATCAGACAAATCATTAACATTCCCACTTTTTATCGGTAGAGATAAGGTACGTTCCCCCCAAAACCGGAAATAAATAATTTGTGGAGCAAAACGACGTGGTTTTGTCACGTGGGCATGGCCCAGTAATTGTCAATGGGCCCAGACAGAGAGAGACAGAAGAATGGACAGGTGTGGAAAAGTGAAGCCACTACTTTATAAGTTGGGCCGGGCCCAATGTGTTCAATGATGTTAATGTAACGTTGTTGTTGAACAACTTGAAACCTTGAAAAAAGGCAAGGACGGAGGAAGATGAAGATAAAGAGGAGCTGGAATTATAACTGGCTTTGTTTGGCAATCATAAGTGGCCGGCAACATGTTCAATTCAACCCGACAACCTGCACGTGACCATCGGTTTCATCATGTACACATAGTTAGTTAGTTTTCAAGTTTACTTTGAACCACAATGATCTTATGATATTGTCACCTAAGTTTGATATCATAAGCTAAGAAAGTTTGAGAGACAGTGATACATAAATACAAGGATGTATTATGAGTGTTTGATGTATTTGTCAATGACAACTCTCGAGCTCCTAAGTTATTTTCATGTAACAAAGAATTTTTCCGACTGATTAGATGTGATCTACACGGATACTATACTGATGGTCAAATATGTTTAGAAACATAACTCTTTTATCGTGGGATTCGTTCTGCCTACAATGTTGGGTTATCCACTCAATTGAAAACTATAGTATGAAACAAGTTTCCGGTAGTTCGAGCTTAAGACCATAACCTTACAAAACAAAGGTGTTATTCTCCACTAAATCTTGTCCGATGCATAAACACAAATGTAATAATGTGAATGTACCTTACAACCCTATGTGTCCTCCTATTTATGGTAGGGTGTAGACATGTAGTGTTTGTCTGCTCATCTCTTTTTATTATGTTATCCGCTTTTGTGTATTCTGAATGAGTTTTGGAGGCAGGACCAAGTTAGTTGTGCCCTCGTTGTAGGAAATATACTGGTAAGCTAAAGTTCCCTAACAAAATGGTCATGTTCTTTCATCTACTGCTATTACGTACGACTTTGAAGAAACAAAATTATAAAGGTAAACGCAGACTTAAACAATTAGTTTGAGTATTCAGTTGAGTCATTCTTTTAGCATGATATTAAAGTTTGTGTAACCAAAAAGTTGCAACTCGAAAGTTCTAATTTGGTCAATCTGAACATATATTTGCAACGTATTTTTTAACTTACACTTGCATCTTCTCGTTACTTTACCATTAAATCCTTACGGATAATTGAACAACAACAAATATTAATAATGAAATAAAATTCTCCAATGAATTAAACATGATTATCCGTCAAATATAATAATAACAATGATGATTGGTTATGGATTAGAGTATTTACCTCAATAATTTGATGACTCATCTACAACACCCTCACCCTGATCTTAACACAACAAACAAGCTTTCATGATCTCATTCCAACTACTATTTTTTTTCTTCTTCTTTTTATTAATTAAATTCTCAATAGTTTATGCAATGTATGTATAGCCTTTCATATCTTAAAAAGGCCATCATGATGTACCTAATTTCTGTTTAGTTTTGAGGTCAAGCCATTATTGTCAAGTCATCATCTAATATATCTATTTTCTAAAATAATAGTTGACCATGGGATCAAATCTTTATAAAATCAATATGGTTTCTATATAATTAGTAACTCTATTAATTTCTCTTTTTTTTAAATGTCACATAAACAAAACTTTAAAAAATTACATAAACTCAACTTTCATCTCCTCACTGTTGTCAATTTAGTAACTTGCTAAACATAATCAACTTTAATACAACTTCAAACAATTTTCAATCCAAGTTTGTCAATAGTGTTACCAAACAAGTACAAGTAGCAAGCAAGAAAAGAAGGAGAATATTTGTATTGACACTGACACACAAATTGAAGACAGATGAATCTTGTGCTTTATTTGCCAAAATCTACATTGAAAAATGTTGACAACTGTCTCAGAGCATGTGTTGTATATTAAAAAAGGTTATGATTCTGTAGCTAATGGCTACTAATGCATGTAATGTATAGAGAAAACTGAAGAGAAGAGACAGGGTTGACCCACAAGAGCTATAAGTTGATGACAAGTCTGTGTCAATTGGGTTAGGCAAGGAGACCAAGCAAATTGCCATGGCATTATCATCTTATTTGGACCAGTAGGGTCTTGTATTGCTCTTGCCCACCACTGATCTGACCAGAACCCCATTTTTTTTTGTCACACCCACCACATATTTGTTATGAGTCCTCACTCAGATATCTGCCACTGATCCTATCTCCTATTTAAGGCCCTCCCCAAGAGTCCTTCAAGCCACAAACAAAACCCAGAAGAAGAAAAGACCATCCAAAGTAAAGTCTAATAGAGAAATGGCAGAAACTACCTCTTTCTTGCCCAGGAGCTTCAAGGTCCGGCCATGGCAGAGGTGTTCGAGGCACGTTAGAGAGCAACGTTCGCGTCTTTATGTTATTTGGAGATGTACTGTGATTCTTCTCTGTTGGCATGAGTAGAGGAGTAGAGCTTTTCTGCACAGCAACACTGAAAGGTCTCTCAACATAGTGAGTGTATAGATGAAAAAGATGAAGGTTTTGGTGTCTCATAGTTTTGTAAAATACTTGTAACATATAGAAAAGAAAGATCATAATATGATACCTTTTGGGATGTTTCAGTTCAATTCTGCAAATTGGTCTGTTTTGGGTTCATTCTTTTCGGGTAAAGTCTGGATTAGAAAATTTGTAATGAGAATCAAGAATAGGAATGCGAACAAGTTCATGACCAGAAAAACA
>JAYMTK010005139.1:0-10477 GCA_036897405.1 Pelargonium myrrhifolium
GTTCTCATCTGCAGGGGATCCGACCGTAATGGAAATTCATCAGAGGGGGGTTCAAGCGGCAACTAGTCAGGTTTTGCGGATCAACTTGAAGATGCATAATCGTCATGTGGTGATGTTGTCTGTAGTTGTAAATATGTGAAAAAGCTTTCATGCTATATGCATGCAAGATTTTCACATTCACCATCTGATCCCGGTGAAACTAGTAGATTTTTAGGGTGATATTTGGAAACTTTTTTTTTTTTTTCTTTCTCTGGTTTAGTGCAGCTCTGCTATTATTGCATTTTGAACTCCGAAAGTTAATAAAATGTGAAACTAGTATATTCATACACAAAATTCGAGTTTAAAGGCGGGATTGCCTGTGATTTTCTTTGGAGATGCAAGTGAATGATGTATTGCGAACATTGCTCGAGCTTCTTGATTTTAAGCAATGTTTGCTGCTGATGCTTCATTTTTTTGAATGGTCGACTAGTCTTGGAAATGGTAAGGTTTGTGTCATGTATGTAGTTGGTTATGGTCGGGACTTGCTTGCGTATCGTTGTTCTACGTATGTTGCGCCGGAGAAACTAGAAACTAGTGATGGTCAGTGTGATATATATGAAGATGTATGTATACATATTGTAAGAGCATTTAGGGAACATGATTGATGAGGCCAGAAACTTGTTTTGGCTTGTGTGCTTGTGCTCATCAAATTGTATAAATATAATGGTGAGAGTGGATGGTCATGTCATGTCCCCAAGAAACAGAGAAACATAAAGCGGTAACACAGATTCGGCGCAAGCTTGAGGACTCGGGTTCGAGACTCCTCATGGGCATGATATGAGGGAACTATAGAATAGTTGTGTGTGTGAGTTGTACGTGTGAGTGTGAGGTTTATTTGTACGATATTATCAACATAAAAAAAGATGACCCAAGTGGACTTGTGTCCAAGATTCATTCTAGTTTTGGGTCATGGGTAGTCGGTATTGTCGTATGAATTGTGTTAACTCTATCGTGTATAATGTGTTGGTTCGTGTTGTGTTATTCATGTCCTTAACACTATTCATTTAGTTATCATGTTAAATGTGTCGCATTCGTGTTTAGCCATGTAATACGATTACTAAACGTGTCATGTTCGTGTATAGAATACAAACATCCTTCAGTATAATACATACGCACTAATTATCAGCTCCAAGTCTCTAACTACGACTCTCCATTAGCACCTATAGGATATGTGGGTTAACCGTTTTCTCGGGTTTGAACTCTGTGATCAACGTTGAATGTATATTTTACTGAATACACCGAGCTGGCGTGGAGTTAAGAAAGACAAAACATAACGTTATCTCGACCATTATTATACACATACACAAATGCTCACAATTGCAACGACTCAATTTAATTAAGAGAAAAAAGAATCTCAGCCAATAAATCATGACCAATGAGGTGATGCCACGTTCCTAATTAACATCCGTACCCGCCCCAATAAATTTGTGGGTGCGGAGCGCCCGCCCGGATCATATTTCTTTCTGTCTTGACTGAGAAACCAGACACTCTTTAATTAATTATTCAAGAATATTTCAAGACAAAACAATTCCGATTAAATTAATTATAAAAATTGGCGAGAAAAGAATATAACTATTTATTAATTAAAAAAAAATACAATTTGCTTTCAGAGAACGGAACATCTACAGGCTGTTCAGCTGAGAGACAAAACTTGCATTGGTCTGTATAGTCTCTACTCTCTACACAGAGAATCGAATTCTCAATTTCCTCTTTTGCCCCTCAAATCGATTTCTTCTTCGTCTCCATCTGGTTTTCGCTTTGCTTTCAGTTTCAGGTACTTTTCTGTATATATTACGAGCGGTTGATTTATTGTCAAAATTCAATTTTTACGCTTTGAGAATTTGTTGTTTCTGAATTATTTTGATGTGGGTTTGTGATATGCTTTGCAAATATGTATCTGCAACGTTTCTTTCGAGAAAATATGTTAAACCCAGATGTAAAATGAGTAGCTTTAGCCTGAATACAACTTTTGCAACTTTTGGTCATTGATGCTGAACTGGGTCATCGGTGTTGCGAGCTCTGGTCTCATTTTGGGACAACCTTTGGTCATTTCCTGTATTTGGTTTAGTACTTTGCGAGTTGGGTGTGTTATGGTGGTGAAAGCTCATGTTTTTAGGGATTAATTTTACTAATGGTACATGAATTTTGGCCTAATAGTAATACCTAATTTGGTGTCAAATGGGACTAAGGATTCATGCCAAAGTTTGTGGACCAAATTTGGTGTAAGTTCAATGTTTTTGAATCGAAATGGGTTTAAATTGAAAGTTCATGCACTAAATTGATCTTTTTTAAAGTTTGGTGTGCCTAATTGGGTATCATGTTAAAGTTCATGTCCATTAGTGATATTGATTTTTTTTCTTTTGAAATTTTGTAAGGTGTATAAGATGATTCAATTGTTGTTTTCCTTTTTATAGACATGGAGGAAAGCTCAAATGACGGCGGATCCTTGAGTGCTCGCATCAAACAACTTGAACATGGTGTGTACTACTTGTTATTTGTTGCTCTAGTTTCTTGGTCTCTATGATGTGCTCCTATACGTGATTTTCGTGTGACAATAGAAGTTTCTTATGGTTTTCTTCTTTGAAGATATTGTTTACTAATTATGACTAAACAAATGGATATTCTGTGTTTCGTAGAGCGTGATGAGCTGCACAAAGATATTGAACAATTGTGCATGCAGCAAGCTGGACCTGGTTACCTTGTTGTAGCTACTAAAATGCATTTTCAGAGGTACAATTTATCTTCCTGTCAGTCTGCGATGTCGGATATTTGATTTTCAACATCAGCAGCTTTGTTTTTTCTATAATCGGGTTGATGGTTTGTGTGTTTATGTTTTAAACAAAAAAAATAGCAACTAGGATCCGTAGTATAATAATTAATTAGTATGCTATTAGGAATTTAGGACAGCTGGCCTGGAGCAGGAGATTGAGAATTTGAATAAGAAGTTAGCTGCTTGCACTAGAGATAACATAAATCTTCAAGAGGAGCTTTCGGAAGCTTACCAAATCAAAGTGAGTTTTCTTTTGCTTTGCATCTGTATAACTTTCATAACCTCCTCTCGGCTTACATGTTTGTTACTGTTCCCAGAGCCAGCTGGCGGATTTACATAGCGTGGAGGTCACAAAGGTCTCTCTCTCTCTCTCTCCCTCTCTCTGTTTAGGACTTGCGGTTGAATTTCACGGTTGTATGTGACATGTTTCATAATTTTGTTGCAGAATAAGGAAGCAGAAAAGCAGCTTAAGTTTTTCCAAGGTTGTGTGGCTTCTGCTTTTGCTGAGCGAGATAATTCAATACTGGAGGTAATGATAGTATAATCTTTGAAGTATAACCGTCCAACAATATTCGTGCATGTAAATATACTTTTTTGCTCTCAATTCCTTTGAAGTTTTCACGAATACATTTGTGGACAAACAGGCTGAGAAGGCTAAAGAGAAGGAGGAGCTCATGTCACAGAAACTAAATGAAATCCAAAAGAGGTATTTCTCCATTATCATTTCTCTTGGATATCAATCTAGCATCTAAGTTTTATCACAGAACGATACGATACCTACCAGTTGGAAGATCACCACACTGCATAATACATATTGGAGCACTGAATTAACTAATGTGAATGTTCTGTTGTTTTATGTTTTATGTTATATGATTATTGTATTTGTGTTCTTTAAATGGAAACCAATTATTTTCTTGTAACAATTTTGTATTCTCGTCTTGTCTTTAGCATTTCCTATGACAGATAAGTGAATCTTTGATTTTTAGACTCTAGAGACTATCCTGAACAGTTCAAAAACCTTTTAAAATAATATACTTTTCATTTCCAATGCAGGTTGGAAGAACTTACTTTGGATTGTCTTGAACAGAAGAAAGAAAATGATACTCTTCAGATTAATATTGCAAAGGAACAAGATCACAATGAAATTTTCAAGAAGGTAAGCACTTGGGTTTTGTGATTGAATGGTATCCCGATTCAGTTTGAGGAATGAGTTTGGATATTGCTCTTATGTAACGAAACTGATGGAGACTTTTATTACAACAGATTGTTGATAAATTTTATGCAATCAGACAACTTTCGCTAGAGGGGTTTGAGGATGCGAGTTGGGATGATAAATGTGCATGCCTTTTGCACGATCCTCCAGAGAGTTGGAGTTATAATGATCCTTCCACCTCTAAATACATCGTAAGCTTTCAAGATCTTTCAAGTTTCACTATCCTTCATTCTAGTTACTAAACGAAAATGCTCGAAAACTTTTCAACCTCAGACACTATCCTTCATCCTGCAATAATCATATTTTATTTTCTATTTGCAACTTAACTAACTTTTGCTCAGACAGAATGCATTGGAGGGGGAAGTGGATACATTGAGAAGCTCCATGGATAGTCTTCAGAATAAGCTACGGATGGTACAGTGCTAGTTTTGTTCTCAGTCGGAAAATTAGTTTCAATTTCAACTGCTTTTTGATTAACAGTTTATTTCTGGTACATAGGGTTTGGAGATTGAAAATCATTTGAAGAAGAGAGTTCGTGAATTGGAGAAGAAGATAGTAAGAAATCTGGCATCTCTGGAACATAACTTCCAATGCTTTACGTCTCTTGTAATTTGGTCTTACTGTTTTGCATACAGATTCGGTCAGACAAAATGATAAAGAATGAGCTAGCCGGCTTACAGCATTACTATTCTCTGCATAGATCTCAAATTGGGAATCTACTTAACGAGGAAAAGTCACACATGAAATCAATCATTGATTTAGTCGAAGAAAATATCAAGCAATTTGTTTTAGATAGAGAGCAAAATTTGGAGGCTTCTCAAACAGATGTAAAGGCGGACGAAAATGAATGTAGAGATGTTCATATGAGCACCGATCTGGATGGCAATTTAGTAACTGAGGTATGCTCTTGGTTTTGAAATTACTATTTGCTGTTATGCATGGCCTTTGCACTCAAACTAATTCACATGAATCTGAAGGATGAGTCAAGCAATAGTCCATAATTTTCTCATTATGCAACTTAAGTTCTTACTTGCATAAAATAATTACATATATCGGCTGCAGAGGAATGCTCCTATTTTGCCGGATGTCACGGATGATGGGAAGTCAAGTGGATCTGAAGCCCTTGCACAAGCATTGCAAGATAAGGTCTTACAAATATATCATTTTCCAACCAGACTTTTATACTGTTTCATTGTTCTTACCGTTGCGGACGTGTTGTTTACTGCTGAGAATTAATAATCCGTTCTTTCCTTCTCTACGTGTTATTGTAATCAGGTTGGGACCTTATTGCTTTTATCCCAGCAGGAAGAAAGGCATTTCCTCGAGAGAAATGTGAATGCCGCTCTTCAGAAAAAAGTGGAGGAGCTTCAAAGGAATTTACTACAAGTAATTCCCGTGGACTGTTGCTCGTCTGCACTTCAACATCTTTATTTTTAGATAATGTTCATTAATATGTACAATTATCTGTTATTTTGATCATCCATTTTCTAACAAGTTTTGATGATGGGATCCGTTAATGAATTGTGCAATTTTTTTATTGGTTCAGGTTACAAATGAAAAGGTGAAAACTCTTATGGAGCTGGCACAGTTAAAGCAAGATTATCAACTTCTACAAGAGTATGGAACTTTCTTGTTTCTCAGAACTAACAATTTACCTCTGTTTAGTTACATTTTTGTGACTTGTGAATGGTCGCTTTCAAAAAAATTGTTTACAAGAGTGGAGCCCATATCTTAGCCATGTCCGTCTTAAATCCATTAAACTTATATGGGTTAGTGCCTTGGTGGATTGCTAGTCTGAGGGCAAAGATTTAGTGCTAAGTGCTAATCCTCAAAATAAGCCACGTGTTTACGAAATGACTTCTTTGATAGTTCTTATAACTATAGTAGTTATGTTTCTGTTGTATAAGTCCTTGATGCGGCATCACCGTATCTATTAGGCGAACCCACTTCATAAGAGCTTAAGGAATTGAGCTATTCGAGTTCCTCATTATCATTCCATATTTCTATTTGGCTTCCGTCTAACATCTTGCTTTGTGAATTACTAATGACGAAAGTAAATGCGAATCTACTGCAGGAAAACCGGCCTTGAGACAAAACACGGAAAAGTTTCGGTCGATACTGGCGAGAAAAGAGTTGTTACGTACGAACAAAATGGAAGGTTAAGAAACCTGCTGAAAAAATCGTATCTGAGACGATGGGTTGGTACAATGGGCTATAGTGGGAGTGAATCTGAATCTCAGCTTAATAGCGAAGGGAATTTCTCTAGCATGGACTTCGCCAGGTTTGTTAACATTGTTCATGTTTTAATTCAGATGATGAATTGCTACATTTGGGACATGCCAAACTATATTTGTTCGCTCTGAAGTCTGAACTGACAGAATAATTTACAACGACGATAACATTTTTCTTTCAGAATGAGGGTAGAAAATGCTACTCTAAAGGAAAGCTTGGAAAGTATGGACCATCTTATTTCTTCAGTTCATAGGCTCCGCCTCTCACTTTTGAAGGTCATTCTCGAAACTCGTGTCATTATTTTGTTGGAAGTTACTCGTATGACAAACACACTACCTCTGTTTTTCTTTTTTAACAAGTGTTATTTGGTGTTTTACATTAAAATTGTAAAATGATGCTTACTTTGTATTTTGTAACAATTTTTTTTTCCTTCTATAACGACGCTTGTTCAAAAAATGGAGGTAGTATATATATAGAGAGAGAAGAGATAGGGAGAGAGAATATAAGCCAAGCTGTTAATGGCTGAGTGAGCCAAGCCAAGAGTGGATGTCACCTTATTAATTATCAGCCATACCTGCCTCAATGAATTTGTGGGCGTGGAACGCTTCGTTGAATCCAAAAGTTTCAACACTTGCTGAGACTTATTGCTCTCTTGCTTGTTTTGTTTAATTGTAACATTGCTTTTGACAAGAATTCACGTTGTTGCTACCATAGACTTTCTCATGCACGTCTAGTCATGAGAGCTTCATTATTCATTTCCTGATTGTTTGTCATATTTGAGTTTCATGCTTGACAATAACCGGTTGTGTTCTACCATAACTTTATAGGCAAAAGGGTCAATAACATCTGAAAGCACGGAAACTAGCGTGTCCAAAGCTCTGGAAGATATCATCTACGAGGCAAAACTCGTAAAGACTGCGCTTGGAAGCTCCCTACCCGTTAGTTGGTCAGCAGAGGTGGATCTTGCTTCAATTGCTGAAAGTGACTGCAACGAGACAGGAGATATCTCTGGGGACTCCAGCAACGAGAAAATAGATCCCGTTTCTGCTGCAGGATTCGAGATGGTCGAGCTCTTGATACTTGCTGCTGAAATCTTGAAGGACAAAAGGAGTTCCGGCGGTGGAAGTGGATTTCAAGAAACATCGGTACTGTGTTGATGTACAAATTGAAAGCCGAGTCAGGCTCATATTCGTGCTGCGCTGGGACAATTGAAACCGTTGCTGGAGAGATAAAAAATGTGAGCAGATCGAGAACTGATGTAAACTTTGTTCCATGTATTCTCTTGGTGGCTTCTTTGGGCATTTGTGTACTTACATGGTATCAACGTGGAAATGGAGTTTTTTCATTTTCTGTTTCTGGTTTCTAGTTTCACAACCATACTAGCCATTTGATCATTAGGTTTGTAAATTGCATGTTGTTGGAAAATGGCATATCCAGGTTCAAAACCAATGTTTTTGACTTGTTTGCTTTTTATAATTGTTAAAAGCTGTATATATACTTCTTGACATGATTAGGGCCGCGGGTCTAAACAGATCATGCTAAAAAACTGCGATAATTATTTTTTTTAAGTTTGCGGCTCAAATTGCCAGGTAATGGTGAACAATGAACTGTCATTATTTGTACAATTGTGGTGGATTGTTTTGTTGACGTGTTCAATATATGTTGATATGTCAGGTATGACATGTACTTAAAGTCACACGATACTAGTTACGATAAACAAGATAAGGAAGAACATGAATTTGTGTACCTAAAATTCTTTTGCATGTCCAAGTCACATTCAATATGCAAATTAATTTTGGGTTGAGTTTGTTAAGAGAGAAATACCCCATGTTGGCGCAGGGAAAATATGTTTTCTTCGTTTAACCCCCGACCCACTACTTGAAAATAGAGCTGGCAAGTAAGATAAAGACTTGAAGCCACCGTTGATCAGCCCTGGGCCGACTTTAAACTAGAGCTGGCCAGTTCAGAAACTATTTTGCTTGCAAAATGAGACACGACTCTCAAACCACTGATGCGATTTGAACATGAGATCTTTGGAAAAAAATTCAAGTGTCTTAAACCACTTGGTCTGATGGGTGTTGGTGAATTGCTAGCTATAAATAAGATCAACAACACGCTCAACAAATTTGAACACCTCGATTTCAGCTATACGAATATGATTAACATTTCACTTGGTAGGTACAAACAAAAAGTTCAAAAGAGGAAAACATCATGATAAATTCATAATGTTAAATAATATTTCAATAATTCATAAATTCATAAAACAAAACAAGTAGCAAAACTGAGCCTTCATGGCCCCATAATAAAATACACAAAACAAAATTGATATTAGAGCAAGATCAAGATCATCATCATCATCATCAAGATCTTCTTCTTCTTCTTCTTCTTCTTCTTCTTCTTCAAGAAATCATTATCATGATCTTCTTGTTGTTGAGATTAAGCAGAGTGTGGCTCAGGAGGAAGGGTATCATTTTCAAGCTTGCTGTAGTTGCCAGTCTCTCTGAAGAGTTGCATATGGTGATGCTTGCAGTACAATTTCCCCTCAAAAGCTATGTAGTTTGATGGGCTTATTGTGCATCCACCTCTTGTGCACTTGAAGCAACTCCTGTGGTATAGTGTTCCATTCACAGCCACCTACACATGCAAAGTTGTTGTTTTGAGTGTAATCAGTCTGTTGATCAGGTCACTGGTTCAACCGGTTCAATCGTTTAGTTTTGATAGACTTGACAATGGATTCGGGCTTCACTATGGTCCAAACGGGCCATGGTGTCATCAGGTTGGCCCAGTGATGGCCCGTAGGCCAATTTGCATGCTTTGATCGATTTTCTCCTGGTCCAACCGGTTCTATCGGTTAGTTTTGATAGACTTGACACATCAGGATTCGGACTTGAATATGGTCCAAACGGGCCATGGTGTCATCAGGTTGGACCAGTGATGGCCTGCAAACCATTTTGCATGCTTTGATCGATTTTCTTTAGACTCATCCAATTTTAAGATGTTCAGCAATCAGACCAAATCTTTGGATTAAACCCTAATTGAACCGGTTGGTCGGTCCAATTTTAACAAAAGTCTCACCACAAAGTTGTTTTTGAGTGTAATCAGTCAGTTGATCAGGTCACTGGTCCAACTGGTTCAGTCGGTTAGTTTCGATAGATTTGACAAATCAGTATTCAGACTTGAATATGGTCCAAACGGGCCATAGTATCATCAGGTTGGACCAGTGATGGCCCTCAAACCATTTTGCATGCTTTGAACGATTTTTTCTAGACTCATCCAATTTTAAGTTGTTCAACAATCAGACTGATTCTTTTGATTAAACCCTAATTGAACCGGTCGGTCGGTCCAATTTTAACAATCAAAAGTACCTTCTCAGTAGGGTAGACAGTCTTTTCGCACCCTACACATTTGTCTCTGGTACCAACAAATTTGTTGGAGGCTCTTAATGCAGTCTGTTGAATCACAATATGATATCAGAAGTTAGTACTAAAATTAATTATTTTTATTGAAGAACATGATAATAATTAATTAAAAATGGAGCTAAGCTTATTTTAATACCCAAATGTCTCTTTAAAAGCTCTTTAGGGTTTTTACAAGTTTAGGCGGCGGCGGTCATAAAGAATAAAAGACTAGAGTTAATGTTTCTCATAAGCGGCGACGACCAAAAGTCTTGACGGCAGACAGGGAGTGGCTACCCACAGATGGGTTCCGACAAATCTAGTAGAGCAGGTCGGTTGCTCCTGCCATGGAGGTGAAGGTTCATGGGCAGGTAGAGTGGTAAGCTCGAGTCCCGATAGGATCCGAAGTCACGGAGTTACTTTTCTGTCTTACAGAGAATCTGAATTTCTCTTGCTCTATGACTGACGGACTCAATTTTTTTTCAATTGTGAAGAACACTGGACATATGCTGGTCCGGTATACTAGGATACGTTAGTTTGCTAGGTTGTCCATTATATTACTAAATTGAATATTACCCTTAATATATGAGTTATTTGTCTTCAAAAAATGAAAAGAAAAAGAGCTAAACTTTTAGACAATAACTACCTCACTTTCTGATCTCTGTCTTAAAATCTTGGGTCCTCCTGAAAAATTATATAATATCACCATAAATTTATTATTAAGATGATTAAAAAAACACTAATTAATTTTATATATTATAAATAATAATAATTTAATATAATAAAAAAAAATTGTACCCTCAAAACTCTTGTCAAGACTGCCAGTTC
>JAYMTK010005140.1:0-10475 GCA_036897405.1 Pelargonium myrrhifolium
TCACTAAACACATACATGAAAAAGAGTGAGAGTTTCTAATTGTAACTAAACTTGGAGAAAACTAAACTTGTAATTTACACACACACAAAAACTAAAAACTTCATCAAATATCTCAAATTGAGATTAGTTCAAACTCATTTGTGCATGTTCATCATCCCCACAAACTATTCCATATGAAGCTTTAAACAACTATTGTATTAAACTAAGAAAAACAATAAGTTATAAATTGTAAAATGAAGATTTGCTTTTCCTACATCGAAAAGATATGAGAAACATGTAGTAAATAGCTAGTATATAAAGTTGTCAGTGTGTCTCACATCGAAAAAGTGAAGAAATCTTTGAGAGATGAATCACCATATAATGCTTAGTTTTCTATTATTCTTATAATGTGAATTAGTGATTGCTATAGTGATTGTTATTAGTTATTAGAAAATTGTTTGTAACTCATGGGAAATGAATAGATATTTGAGATAGAAATAAGAAGAGAGCTCCAAATTGTTAAACTTGATGAGGAGGCAACACCTAATGCATTCTCACCAAATTTAACACATATATATGTAGATTTGTTTATACGAGTGATTAATATTCAAGCCCATTTTATATCGTCAGATCATTATTAGCCTTTTGCGTTAAAAAAATAAATAAATAAGTGTGTGGGAATAAAATACTCTCACATAGGTAAAGATTTAAATATTGGAGGAACCAAATGAAACGACACTCAACTGACAAACACACGACATTACAAATTCCAAATTAAATATTGGAGGAACCAAATGAAACGACACTCAATTGACAAACACACGACATTACAAATTCCAAATTACAAGACGACACATAAACATTCCCAGCCAGCCAGCCAGCGATGCCGTTGGGGCCTCTCTCCCAAAATTGAACCATGTCGACAGCGAAAATGGCGATCGTCACCGGAGATCGCTACCTCGACATGCTCGTCAAGTTCGTGGAGTCACAGGCCGATCCTCTCATCGACGGCACTCTGGTCCTTAAGATCAATCCCTCAGGTCTCCACTACGTCCACTCTCGCCTCGACGCTCTCCGCGAGCTCGAGGCCCTCCTCGCCGGCCACCCCGTCGACTACCTCCGGGCATATGTTTCCGACCTCGGCGACCACCGAGCGCTCGAGCAGCTCCGCCGTATTTTCTGCTTAATCCCCTCGCTTAAGATCGTCTCCGTTCTTCCGGCGTCCACCAGGGACCCCACGCCAATCTCGTTTGCTCCGTTCGCCAGACTTAGGGTTTTAGAGCTCAGAGGATGCGATTTGTCCACTTCTGCCGCCATAGGATTGCTAGAGCTCAGGCACACTTTGGAGAAAATCATATGCCATAATTCCACGGTGAGGATGAGAATTCTCAATTCTTGATTCTGATACCAATTCATGTTTGGTTGATTAATCATTGTTACAGTTAGAACTGGCGATTTGTGTTGTGTGAGAGGTATACACCAACTCGTAATCATGTTCAAATGTGAACATTAACACCACAAGTTTATTGTTAGTGTTTCTGTGAGGTTTACCTTAAATGACTGATGAGCTGAGCTGCCATTATTCTATATTTCCAGTCTCTTACATTAGTTTTTTCTAATCTCTAATAGATTTAGACAAGGGTAGGTTTGTGGGTGAGAAAGAGTAGATGAGATGAAAGAAAATTGTGTGAGACAGAGAAGTGATTAGTAAGTCATTGATTTAATCATGTTGTCATATTAGTGCGAGTACACATGATGTTACATTATTAAATGTGTTGGATTCTCCAAAATGAACACGACACAATTATACGTATGTCGGGCCCAAACATGCTTAAATTGTGTCGAGTTCGTGTCGGTTACTATCATGTCCCAAATTGCCAGCTCTAGTGACAATCTGCATGATCAATTTTATAACTATTTATATTTTTTCAATGTAGAATGCTCTTCGTCATGTGTTTGCCAGCAGAATAGCAGAGATAAAGAGCTCGCCTCAGTGGAACCGCTTGTGGTTTGTCTCCTGTGCATGTAATGGCTTGGTTCTGTTGGACGAGTCTATGCAACTTCTTCCTGCTGTGGAAACTCTTGATTTAAGTCGAAACAAGTTTGCAAAATTGGATAATCTTGGGAAGTGTATGAAATTGAAGCATTTGGATCTTGGGTTCAATCAGCTGAGGTCAATTACTCCTTTTAGGCAGGTAAGGATAATTTGTTTTGGTGCATAAACTAGTTGACGACGGGAAATGTTCTCTCATTAAGGAACCTTACGCACTGATACATGCATGAATATATTTCACATTATCATTACATTAAGAGTGAATTATATTTCATAAAGAGATGTACATATTGCACCTCACAGTGGTAATTAAATCATGCCTCTCAAAATCCACATCAAGTCAAAGCTCTTTTCATACATTATGTTGTGAAAAAGGCATTTCTAGTATTCTACATTATTCAAACATAATTAATTAGTCACTCAACACCTATGTTGCCACACTTGTTATGAGAATTATTTTATGAATATCTACAATTTGGCGTAATGTGGCTGTCATATACCTTCAACTTATTTGTTGTTGAGGCCATGTTCACAAAAGGACTTTAACACACCATATTGATATCACCCATTGTAGCTAGGACAATGCTTACACAATTACACATTTGAATTTATTTGGTTAAACTAGATTAGAACAAATTAGAGATATAGATAGAATACAATTCAAACTTGTTATTGTTTATCAAATACATAATGAGACTCTTTTGTGGCCTATAAGTGCATTGTAAGGTGTTGTTAGTTTAATTTTTCGTAAAAGTAATTGAAATGCTAGTTAATCCAACTCATGAATTGAAATATTCAAAACATTCAAAATTGAATTTTTGGTAAAAGTGAATTGAACACGTCCTAGACATGTGTTGTATACTACTGGCTTTAAATTTAAATCTGAATTCTTTGTTTATCCAAATATTGGATTATAAAATTTCAAATGAAATCCAAACAGAGCATTATGGAATTTGAAATATTCAAATCTGTGAATACTTCATTTCATTTGAGGAAAGAGAATTTTTAAATTCCAATGCTCTCTCTAAAAAAATTGAATAAACGCAAGAATTTCATATTGAAAATACCCAACATGTACTGTTTTCTAGTGAATAGTGATGCTAGCGTGGTCACAACGGTAGAACTCAAGTCTTACCTACGTCGATCTTTACCAAAGATCCACCCACCATGTTCGGTGGCCGCCTCGGCGAGCGTTGTCATTCACCATCGACCATTGTGGTTAGAAAATGCTGGCGACTCAAACCAACAAGTTTCATTGCCGTCTGCCACTGTTAGTTTTAAATATATTTCAAGCTCTTATGTTGATTTGTTTTATATGCTCTAACTTGAGGTGAGTGTTGAAGATGCAGTTCTAATTAGATTAGAATAAGTTAAGAGATATAGATAGAATTCGACTCAGACTTGTTATTGTTTACTAAATAGGAGTAGGTCTCTATTATAGGCTATAAATGCTGAAATACATTGTGAAAGTTTAGTTAACCAATCAAGAAGGAAAAACTAAGAACCAATCATCAAGAATCAGAAATTCAATGAAGTATTTTTCAACAGAATGGAACATGATATGTGATATGATGTTGAGGAATCTTTGATCATATGATGCATAGCCTGACTCCACAATATGTTGATTTTATTATGTATTAAGTAATATACTGAAATGCTAAAATTTGAAGCCTTATCATCTCCAACCATTTTGATTTCTCTAGAATGAAGCTCATAGTTCATACGCTTGGGATTTACCCATAAATTAAAGGTTGAAGAAGTGACATGTTGTGGCCCAACTATTTCCTCTCATGCTCTGTTTTTATTTTATTTAGGGATTAGCTTTGGACCTATACATCAATGTTGTTGGACTATGCAGGTCTCCTGCCATATTGTTAAGCTTGTTTTGAGAAACAATGCACTATCTACATTGCACGGGATTGAGAATTTGAAGTCACTTGAAGGGCTTGATGTTTCCTACAACATTATTTCCAATTTTACAGAGCTAGAGGTTCTCACTGGCCTTCCATCTCTTCAAAGCTTGTGGCTGGAAGGAAATCCATTCTGTTGTGCTCGATGGTATCGAGCACATGTGTTCAGCTATTTATATGATCCTTATAGAGTACGCTATCATCAGTTGATATTATTTTTCCCCATTTTTGGAAATTTGACTATAAAAATGAGATATGTTTGTGTACTATCCAGTATTTATTCAGTGGAGTTATTTAAGTATAGTATTTGAATCAAGCATTATTATTTCATTATATCATCAACTTTTTGTTAAACATACTGTTCATATTATCTTCTTGTTGTTTGGGTGACCAGTTGCAGTTAGATGAGAAAGAGATGAGCACCAGAGAATATTGGCAGAGACAAATTATCATTGCAAGCAGGCAGAAACAACCTTCTAGCTTTGGCTTTTATTCTCCAGCAAAAGTTGATACTGGAGAGGGTAGTATCAATAGAAAAAGGGTAGGTGATTGTTAGTGGTGGAACCAGAAGTTTAGGGAAGAGTAGTCTAACTTTAATTATGATTGCTAAACATTTCAGGTAGTGGACCCTAAATCAGCCTAGTTATTTATTGAAATTAATTTTATAATATTTTATTTAAGTTCAAAAACAGTTTACTCTTACATACTTGTTAAAAATTATTTGAAATGTTCTAAAACAATTATATATATATATATATTTATATATATATATATATTTATATATATATATATATTAATAGATTAAAAACTCTAAGAAAAAAATCCTAAGAGGACGTTTATTTAGCAAATTCCAATTGAATTCTTAGAATAATAAGATATGTTGTACATTTCAAAATTGTAATTATTGTATGAGGAAGGTATATTTGGGATTGAAAAAGTATTCTCTCAAGAATTAAATAAAAGAAACAAAAATGTAACCATATATAAAGAAATAACAATAAATATTTAAAAGTCAAAACAACAATTTTTCTTTCCCTTTTTGTAGATGGAGGTGGATAGAGAATAAAGAATATAAGTAATGAATTGGGATGTCCTATTCAACTAGTTTCAGCCCATTCAAAAAGTATTTTTTTTTTTTCTTTTGGCCAGAAGCTTGGCTTCAAGCTGGACATTGGCTAAAATTAAGACATTTTGACCAGTTGTCCAAGAACATTAATTGTGAAAAATGTTGAAACTAATTGTATATGAATGAGTTTTGAAAGTGTGGCTTAGGCACTTGCCTACTACCGCCCTGTCTTTGCTCAGCTAGTGGTGATCCTTGAAGTTGGAAGGAATTCATGCTTGTCAATTATGTAGTTGGGAAATCATATGCTGACCCACGAGAATGAGGGAAAGTATATTTTAGCACTAATTCTCGTAGATGTGATCATAAGCCCTTTAACATATCAGGTTGGTTTATCCACTCCCAACCTTCCCACTCCTTTGAGAAAGGGAAAAATAGCACGTCTCATGAAAATTTACAAGAAAGCATTGGCCTAGTGCATGTGGCTTCAACCATTGTGGGGGTTTGGTGAGAGTTATTTATGTTCTTAGTTTTTATTCTGCTTTTGCAAAGTGGTTGTTTTCTGATTTAAACCTGTAGCCTCACGTTCACTTGACAACAACCTTGCATTTGCGGTGAAGCAAATTTTTTCTCAATAACCCGGAGATTATTGTTCAATGTTCCTTCAATTTTAATTACATAGAATTTTTTTAGTGTTAGCCACATCCTTTTATATTATTGTTCTCAATTATAAATTTGTTATCTTTGCAGAAGAAGGTATCCCGTCTTGCTTGTATTGAAAGTGAAGGAGAGAGCATATATGCATATTCTGATCAAGAGTCTATTTCATTTGATGTTGAGACTGGAAGCAGAGAAGAGAATGTGATGTCTGATGATGAAACTGAGATAGTTGACTTGATGAATAAAGTTGAACTCATGAAGCAGGAGCGTTCTGTTTCTTGGCTGTGGGAGTTTAAGCAGTGGATGGATGAGAATTCTGAGAATGTTGTATCAAGTAGCAAATACTGTGGGGGTACATTGAATCTTGGGAAAGAAAACTATATGAACGACAAGGCCAGCAATATGCATCTTGGCGAAAGCTCAAGATATGTTTCAGACTCTGTTCAAGCTTCAGGGGACAATAGTAGTTCAAATATTTTGGAGTCTGAGAATTCCTTTGCAGGTACATCTGTCAATTCACATATGCGTCAATACTTTGACCTAAATGGTTCCAAGGGTAATACTGTATGGGGTCCCTTTGTATGGCTTAGGGAGAATGGTAAGACAGGGACATGATGAAAGTATTGACTCTTTGTCTGTTCAGGCTGACAGCTCCCTTTCAGACACCTTTACTGCTCAAGGGGGTCATTGGATGTTTGGGAATGTCAGCAGTTCACCAGTCAATGTCATCGATAGTACGGTGGTGTCTTGTTCATCTTCTGATCGCCCTGGATCACCTCCTCACTATCAAGAGGACATTCTGCATCGTCGTCATAACTTAGTGGAAGAAATTTTACAGCTTTCGGTTGAGTCTTATTCTGTAGCATCATCTGATAGTGATACAACCAGCAGTGAAGGTGATATCAGCCAAATTGAGCTATCGGTAGCTGAAGTTGATCAATCACCGAAAGAAAGTACTTGTAGGCTTTCATCTGTTAACCATGACGAAGATAATAATCATGAAAGAAGGTATGAAATTACCCGGGTTAGAGAAAATGGCACATGTCTATTAGATTCCCTTGCAGAACAAACCTCTAGTACTTTGGAACTTATAGACCACCACTCCCTGCAATTGTGCAGCAACACTCTTTCTTCTGATGCTCATGATGGTGATGTTCATTGTGTTGACAGACAGGAGGATTTGTCAGAGGAGAAAATTAGCAACAGGGAGCCGAATGAAATGAAGGTGTGTCTCTCCCTGCAATTGTGCAGCGATGCTCTTTCTTCTGGTGCTCATGATGGTGAAACTGTTAATTGTGTTGACAGACAGGATGATTTGTCAGAGAAGAAATTTAGCAACAGGAAGCCGAATGAAATGAAGGTGTGTCTCTCTCTGGCCAATTACATTTCTAATTCGTGATATTCAATGCAAAGCAATTATCGATGCTAACAGTATTTTGATATAACTGAGTTTTGGCATTCCTTGGAGGAGTATTCTACAAGAAAATAGAATTTCTCAACTCCGCAGTATTTTCAACATTTTCTGATGTAGAAGCCGTGGTTTCATTGTATCTTGTTTTAAATCATGATAATGATATTGTTGCAACCATTATCTACTTACTGTTGCATGTACATTTCAAAATGTTTCTTCGTACATCGTGCATGCCAAATCATTGATCAGATAAGTTGGATATCAGAGCCAAGAAAATCCTTTCTAATCTGCATATAGTGGTTGTATTCCTTTTCAAACTTCCAATGCCACTAAACTAAATAACTAATACTCCCTCCGTCCCAAAATGAGTGTCTTGTTTCACTTGAATTTTTGTCCCAAAATGAGTGCCTTCTTTCTTTTATTAGAAAGTTAGTTATGCAATAATTGTCAATAATATCCTTATAACAAATTAGTTAGTATAATTTAACACATGACCATAAGGATGTAAAAGTAAATAGACAACACTAATTAACTTGTACTTAATTTTTCTCAAAATAGAAAGAACACTCATTTTGGGACGGAGGGAGTACAACATTTCCAACTCCTATACGTAACATTCTTTCTTTTCTCTCCATGTGTGCTACATATGTACCCCATCCTGTTATTTAGAGCTGAGTGATAGGAAAAGGTAGAATTACAAATAAACAAATCAAATGGTGAATTGGACCAAGAATTCATTCAGAGTAATTTTACCTTCTTTTGTCTGAGAATCTCTCATATAAACTACAAAAAGCACCAAAATTTAAAGGAATTCTGTTAAAGGTGTAGTATGTTATTGTGCGGAATATAGTGCATATACATGTGTTAATTGTCTGTTTGTGCTAAGTGCACTTATCTTGTTATTTTTAAACAAAAATATGTATTATCTTTTGATATTCCTATATTTCTTTCTTTAATGAAGGTACTTTTTCATGTCTTACAATGCTGATATACATATTTTTTAATAAATGAATAGAGGAATCATGGCTCTCCATATCACTCTTTGTGATTGAAGGACACGTGCTTGTGTGTGTTGAAGACCTTACCCTAGCAACAGCTGCATCTTCCACATCTTTCTTACTTGATACTTGTTGCTCCATTACTGACATATCTGAGATGGTAAGTTACTTAAACCTAAAAGCTTTTCTTAGGATGTGGTTTTCATCATTGTCTGCTTAGAAATTCCATTAGATCACTTTCAGTCACCTCTATTATGATTATGTTATATTTTGATTCTGTGATGTGTTATTATTTTCTAAGTAAATATGTCACAAAAAGAAAATAACAATAGCAATCAAGGTCTGTAATGCGTAGTGTCCAAAACTTGATATTTGCTTTACCGATTCAGTTAGTGTCCAAAACTTAATATTTGCTTTACAGATTCAGTCAGGGTTAGGATCGCATAGATGCAGTTGTCACGGGCTATTATTTTGGTTCAGAACTTACTGTGGGGACAAAAGGCCAAATTCCATTTTCTTGCCATATTTGCTATAAAAACACCCTATATGGCCATAAGCATACTGCAGTACAGGAAATCTTGAAGAATGTTAGGATGAGATATGTCCACAATGAATAAATGCTCTATATTTTAGGTCTAGACAGTACCAATGCACAAGCACGAAGTCCTGACTTGAAGATTTTGAAGTATCAATGCCTCGAAAGGTTTCAAAGATAACTGAACCTGCCTTTATTTAACAGTTGCTACTTTTCTGGTTTTAAGAAGGAAAAAAAGGGTTATGTTCCGAAATAGTCTTTTTACTATCTAGTTTTTTTCTTCTTCTGTTTTAGCCCTTTAACTTTGTTTTGTCGGAGTATAGCCCATAAATCTTTCATATGTTCCTATTTAGTCGAATTGTTTCCGTCAAATGACCTAACGAAATTCGTTAGTTTGTGCTGATGTGGCATTTTTTGTTGTCACATAAGAATCACGTTACAATATCACCCTTATTCTTGTCCATGTCTTTACTAGGTAAGTTTTATATATATATTGTATTTTAGAAATAATATTTTCAAATTTTTTGCCACATCAGCACGGCATAATGGAAAAGGATTGAACTGCAACAATATTGTCATATTTTGGACTAAATAGGAATAGAGGAAAGATCTATGGACAAAATAAAGTTGAGAAACTAAAATGGAATAGACCGGATACTATTTTGAAACATTTTTCATAAAAAAATATTCACCAACTTGCATAATGAAGCTGATCCTACTCCTTTGATATTACCATTATTATAGGTTATCAAGGGCTGGGAGAGTAGATGGGTGAGCTTAAGTGTAGAATGTGCTACGTCGGAATTTTGCCCTGCAAACAAAGAATACGACAAGGAAAAAAACAGCTTCAGGTTGTGTTACATGGAAGCTCAAGTGGTTCTCTGTTGAAGGCAATCCACACAGTGAGGGACAACCAAGTCCCCTTTGCTTGTAAGTTGTATACCATCAATTTTCTATGTTCCTATTCATTTCAGTTCTTTTTTGGGGTCTGGGTTTTCTTTTCTTCCTGCGTGCCTCTCATTGAAGGCATATTTTATTTTTGTATTCTTTTAGCATATATGACCAAGTGTACAAAATTGAAAATTGTACAGTATAGAAAGTAACAATGACAGTTGTGAGTTGTGTTCTTATTTTGTACAGTAGCATGTTATAATTGAAAATGCTTATCAACCTCATGTTTCAGTGATGATGATTGAGCCTTCCACTAAAGTTAACAGAAAATTGTTCAACAGCTTCAATTGGGCACACAAAATGATAGCTCACCTAACATGTGGACAAGAAGATTGGTTAGAATTAAACAACATGGGTCATGCCCATGCTTGAAATACCTATACTTGCGCTGCTTTTTCAGGTTGATGTTTCTTCCATAAGAATTGCAGTATGTATATGTACACATAGCACAATGATCGTGCACAAAGACTACTTACTAATGAAAGAAAAGAACATTACAAACATTCCATAGGTGGACTACTTTCTAGCATCACACGTAGCATGATGCACATTTAGAGCACACATGCTATGTGTCAACAAAAATGAAAGAAATAGAATATATCGCTCTACATTTTTATTTATTTATTTATTGAGATCTTCACACATAGATTACGTGCACTTAGGTTATGTTTGGTAGGCATGAATGAAATGGAATGAAATGCCTATACTTGCTTTCTTTTTCTTTTCATGTGCTTGGTAGAACCATGAATGGGTAGAAAACTCATTACCTAAAGAAAGTCTATTACATCTTTTCCTTGAATACTCATTCCTTGCAAAAAGGTAGGTGATGAAGCATAAAAAATTCAAAAGTTGCTCCATCTAATGGGAGACGGACACGTGGATTCGTCTTCCGAAAGAAGATGGTCAACGCGCGAA
>JAYMTK010005141.1:0-10475 GCA_036897405.1 Pelargonium myrrhifolium
TAAGAGTAAAATGTATATCAGTTGACTGATATAAAGTTATATCAGTTGCAACTTAACAAAGGCAATGAGGTGATGACACCTCATTTAAAATCACTTTTACCCACCCAAGTGAATTTGTGGGAGCCGAGCGACCCGTCCAGATCCATGATTTTAAATAAGGTGTCATCACCTTATTAGTTTAACTGATATAACTTTATATCAGTCAACTGATATACATTTTACCTTTTTTTCATAATTCTTTTATTTTTTTTATTTCTTTGTGCAGTGAGATTGGGCCTAAATGAGAGAAGCCCAATTATGCTCGTAGGTCTATTGGGCCACATTTTGAAACTGAAGCCCAATATCATCGAGACAATCTCATTTGCAAGTTCTAGTCATTCAAAATGGTTTCAAAAGAATTAACACACTATAGTTTAAAAAGACAACTATATTCGCCATTACACTTCACTAATGATCAAGGCCCAATAAATATATACCAAAACCACCACATGCATTGTATATTACTTCTGTCCAAAAATAACTGTCATGATTTTTGTTTTGAAAAAATTAAGAAAAAATTAGTTAATGTAGTATATTTACTTTTGTATTTTTATGATTATGTGTTAAGGAATACTAATTCACTTATTATAAACACATTATTGAACTCATTTTGAGACGAATGGAGTAGTTGACAATTCAAGTTTTAAATAAAGTGTTTTTGAAGTCTGGAATCAAAAGGCATGATCTGAACCCGACTTGAAGGAGTGCGGATTGCAATTTATGGGCCAGGTTCTACATGTAAAATATGCAACTTCACGCGGGGTTGCTTGTCCGACCAAACCCGAAAAGTGAACAAGTCCATTTTATGCAACATGAAATAAATAAAAAAATAAAAAATGAGGGTTGAATTTTGAGTGTTAATGAGATTTGATCTAAATTCTCATCTATACTTATACGGTATTTGTTTTTTTAGCATCTTTGGTCGAAGTTAACAATACTTTTTGTAGTTTGTACCGCACTCAGGGCGAGTATAGTTTGGCAACCTAGTACCGTAATGTCCACGTGCCGCAGAGAGTCAATAGCCCGCCACGGTCTACATATAGAGGTTGCGTGGGTCGGAAAGCACCGGTGGAATTGGTGCACCAGGATGGACCAACTCCACCTTGTTGGAATGATTGATTAGTCGCCCTAGTTAAGACATTATAGTCTTGAAAAATTTGTAGCTTTAGTACCGGTAAAACGGGACGCCTACCGTTTAAGCAAGTCTGGAGTACAGGATGGTCTCGATTTCTAGGGTCTGTTTTGTAATATGTTGAGCATCAAGTTATTAATGAAATTCATTTCCTTCCCATCTATACTTAATTAATTAAAACGACATGCAGTTTAGGAAAAACACTAATGTCTCAGAACAGATACTGAGTCCCAAAATCCAAATCACAACTACAAATCACAAATAAACAAACAAACCACCAAACGACGCCGCATCACCCGCACCGACAGTTCACGTCAAAGTCAACACCGGACCTTCTTTATCCGCACATTACTCTGTTTCCACCCAAAAAAAAAAAAAAAAAAAAAAACAGTTTCACAATGAATCAAAAACCCATCACATAATCGCCAAACTCCACAGACCCAACAATCATGTCGTCTCCAAAATCGATTCTTTTCGCAACAATTTCACTTCTGGTGCTCTTAATCGAATCGGGTTCCTCCCAGTCGGACCTCGAACCGGAGCAAACCACCGAGTGCACCAACCGTTGGATCCACATCCGACGGCTCCCGCCGCGGTTCAATCTCGATCTCCTCGCGAACTGCTCCGAATACCCGATTTTCGACGATTTCTGCCCCTATTTGGCCAACCACGGCCTCGGCCAGAAAACCCACAACCGTTCCCGGAGCTGGTACCGGACCGACCCGTTCATGTTCGAGCTCTATTTTCACCGGAGAATGCTTGAATACCCGTGTCTCACCGCCGATCCCGGAATCGCCGACGCGATCTACTTGCCCTACTACGCCGGACTCGACGCCCTCCGGTACCTCTACGGCCCCGACGTCAACTCCAGCGCCGATCACGGGCTCGATCTCTACAAATTTTTGCGGTCCCACGACCCGGAAATCTGGACCCGGAGGTCCGGGTCGGATCATTTTGTGGTGATGGCCCGACCCGCCTGGGACTTCTCGCAGAAGGTGGAGTCCGACCCGCCGGTTTGGGGGACGTCGTTTTTGGAGCTCCCGGAGTTCTTCAACGTCACGGCGTTGACTTTCGAGGCACGGCCGTGGCCGTGGCAGGAGCAGGCGGTGCCGTACCCGACGTCGTTTCACCCGCCGAATTTGGTGCTTTTTGAGTCGTGGGTCCAGCGGGTCCGCCGGAGCCGGCGGACCACGCTGGTGCTGTTCTCCGGCGGGGGAGGGGTCTCGTCGGCGCCGAATATTCGCCGGAGTATTCGGACGGAGTGCGAGAACCGGACCGATTTGTGCGAGATCGTGGACTGCTCCAACGGGATCTGCGAGCACGACCCGATCCGGTTCATGAAACCGATGTTGCAGTCCACTTTTTGCCTCCAGCCGCCGGGAGATACGCCGACGAGGAGGGCGGCGTTCGACGGGATCGTCGCCGGGTGCATTCCGGTGTTCTTCGAGGAGCTCTCGGCGAGGGCGCAGTACACGTGGCACCTGCCGGAGGAGCGGTTTGGGGAGTTCTCGGTGTTTATTCCGAAGGAGGAGGTGGTTTCGAGGGGTTTGAGGATTTTGGATGTTTTGACGGCGATTCCGGCGGCGGAGGTGCGGCGGATGAGGGAGGTGGTGGTGGAGATCATGCCGAGGATTATATACCGGAAACATGGGAGCTCGATGGGATTGAGGACTAAAAAAGATGCTTTTGATGTTGCTGTGGAAGGGACCTTGGAGAGGGTCAAATCTAGGATTTCGCAATGACCCGTTACTGCGAGTCGCCTCGTTCCCACAAATATCGAAAACCGCTTGTAGAGGTGCTTTTCGTCAGTGATATCAACAACATTTATGATTCTGATAAGACTTGAACCTTTAAGTCGCTTGACTTGATGAGTGTTGGTTCAGGTCTGACTGCTGAATAAAGCTGAACCGAAAAAAGTTGTTTTATAGAAACACGTGAGGTTTTCAGCACGACACGTTTAAACACGCAAATTTGGGTCTCAGCTCGTAATTCTTTAGTTTAGAATATTTATGGTTACTATTTTGTTAAGGTACAAAACTCGATTTACGTAACTATTCATTTTTGTGAGAGCTAGTGGAATTATCATTGGTGCTTTCAATGATCATTGTATGTTGTGGTTATAGCCTTATAGGTCCATGTACTATATATTATTCGGGTAAAATATTTACCCAAATTGGTCTATCGACCTTTCAAAATAGTTTCTAAATTTTCTTATTGAGACCTAAGTTAGTCACTGAACTTTTGATATAAACTCTAATGCTAAATATAGTGTACATACATGTAATTTGCAAAATTGTAGAAGATTAAACCTATTGGAGCAAATCACAAGTTCTTTTTTTTTTCTTTTTTTGCAAAATACAAGTGTTTTGAGTCATGAGAACAATGAAAAAGAATAGAGATTTATTGTGATTGTTAAAGGTGAAATGTAATGGAATTCAAAGAAAACAACACAAACAAGTATCTTGGAAAATACACATGAAACAAGGATTGGACAAAAACACATTCTTCTCTTCTTTTTCTCTGCTGTTTTGGCCATTGATGGTGGTAGTGAAAGGACAGTTTCATCCCCATCTGAGAATAGCAGAGCCCCAAGTCAGTCCAGCTCCGAAACCGGCGGCCGCTATGGTCTGGCCCGCCTTCACCTTCCCGCTCCGGACAGCTTCGTCGAGCGCCAATGGAATCGACGCAGCGCTCGTGTTCCCGTAGTTTGCCAAATTCGATATCACCCTTTCTTTCGGGACATCCAACCGGGTTGAAACTGCATCGAGGATCCTCTGATTCGCCTGCATTTGCCGACCAGGGTTTATACATCACTATTGGTTCGTGTATTGACCATCTGACATTTCGAGTGTGTGTTGTGACGGGAACATGACGCGTTTATGAACACATAAAAGGAACAAGACACGGCACTTTTAACTAATTGGGTCGACACAATGATTAGCACGGCGTGACATAACATGTTTACGCACAACATGTTACAAATTTAACCTAAGGTAAAAGACCAATCGATGCAAGAAAAAATCGGCTCTATCCAACATAATCTTGAGAATTTATGTCCGTACCTGATGGAGGAGTAACCAATCGATATTAGAAGAGGTGAGGCCGGCCTTGTCGAGTGCAGCTTCAATTGACTGAGGAACACACCGGCAAGCAAAGCGAAAAACCTCGTTCCCGTTCATATGGATGCAAGAATACGAGGAGCGCCTAGGAGGGAAGTCTAAAACTGAACCATTAGAGCCCAGATCTTTATTTGTTTCGGTTTCTCTCATACTCGCATTTAAGTGTCTGCATAAGAGCTCAATCATGTCTCCAGCAATATAGAATGACAAAGTTGTTTGCTCGTGAACAGAAAAAGAAGGAAGAAAAATCGTACCTTTGGCCATCACCGTCACTGTGCAAATCAAAAGCAAATAAGCCATCGTCTTCGCTATCGCAGGCCTGTAGAATACGTAGAGCATCAAAACAGACTCACAAATTGGTTTCTTTCTACAACCGACTATAACTTTATTCGTGGGGAAAAACACGAAGGAGGTAACTATTCTAAGCAGCGATAAAATCGTGTGACATAATAGAAAAAACTACCAAAATGGTTCATGAACTATCGGGATTTGACCAGTTTAGTCCCTAAACTAGTATTATGCTAAAACAGTTCCCCAACTATTGAAAATGGACCATATGGTCCCTAACGGTAAATTCTGTAAGATATAAAAGCAAAAGGTAAAAAGAAAAGTTTAGGGACCAAACTGGGTCTACACATGAAAGTTCAAAGACCAAATTGGGTCTTCTACCAAAGCAAAACAAAGGAGGATATAGTGAAGGCAAGGCCAAAATATATCGAAAGTTTCAGATCATGGTCGCACAACAATGTTAACAACAAACTGAGATCGGGTTTTGGACGATCACAAGAGCGTTAAAATATTATGAAAGATAGACGGAAGTTGTTAATCAAGGAAATATTACGTCAGTCAATCACAATTATTCATCTCTAACTCTACTACTCAGTGGATGCTAAAATTTGATACCATCTGTGTCTAGTACTCGTGACAAGATTTTCATTTTCAACTAATAGTCAATTTCAGTACTCTACTAAGGGTTAATCATCAAACAGTTACCTGTACTACGACGGCACCAGCAGCATCCCCGAAGAGAATGCAAGTCCCTCGATCGGTCCAATCAACGTATCGAGAAAGAGCATCAGCCCCAATAACTAGAACGTTTTTGAATCCGCCTCCTGTTATTCACATAGAATTTAATTGCTTGACCTGTAAGACCAGTAACTGAAACCTCGAAACATTTACAGAAGAAAAAAGCAAAATTACCCCTAATGTGACAAGCGGCCGAGACTAGACCCAATACAAATCCGCTGCATGCAGCAGTAATATCATAGGACAACGGTTGTCCTTTGCAGCCGAGTGCTTTTTGGATCTGATAAAAAGTGTCAACACATGGAAGTGTTAGAGTGATTGGGAGCGGTAAATTGAATAGAATTAGCAGTGTATTCCACAAAAGTGAATTCAAAAACCACTATATATAGTTTCTTTGATTGGCCAATTTTATGGAATTGAATAATGTCGATACAGTGCTCCGCCATTTTGATTCCACTTTTACATGCTCATGAACAAAAAAGAAATGGAAATTTGCAAAACTGACAAAATAAACTAACTGAAGTTAACGTGGGAGACAATTTCGGCCGGTTTTCAATAGTTGGAGGACTACTTTGGCATAAAGTTAGTTTAGTGACCACATAGTTCAGAGACCGTTTTGATAGTTTTTCCAAAAACATTAGAATGCACAAAGCCACAAACCTTAAAAGCACCGAAAGCAACATGCATATGAATACGCAAGCTTACAATTCTATACCTGAGGAGCACTACCGAAAAGATCCTCCGGAGTAGATGTGCACATCAAGACTAAGTCCAGGTCATCAGGATCAACTTGTGCCATGTCAAGAGCTTTTCTCGCTGCCTCTGCCGCTAAACTCGTCAAGCTATCTTTTCCTGAGAAAAGCTATTAAACCTCATTAGAATGTCACTCTACGAAAATAAGCTTTTCAATTTTATCGTAACATAAAATAGAAGACAAATAAACAATTTCACTGTAACCAAAATGATAGACACGAGACAAATCAACTACATTAAATTAGTCATTACCACATTCTTTCAAAATGTTATAAACATAGGGGCAACCAGAATCATCCACTTCAAATTCTGGTTTTGTCGAAGATAAATAACAAGAACAAACTCTATGCTAAGACTTGTAATGATCGATGAGCTAAGACTGTCCCATTCTAATCCAATTTCAGGTTCTACCACGAAATTAAAGTAAGAACTAACCTGTAAGAACTCGTCTGTTACGTATGCCAGTGCGTACGGAGATCCATTCATCGTTGGTTTCAACGTATTTTGCAAGATCGTCATTTGAAATCTGAAGTGTTGGTGTTGCCGAGCCACACCCAACTAACTTGCACCCTTTACTGACTAGCCTGTAGAAATTCAATTCCAATCAAGGATCGAGCAAAAAGATTAGTCAATCTCAAGCTGGAACTGTTATGATATACAATGCAACATACAAAACCTGTACTTATAACATAAAAGAATCCCCATATTGGTTTGATCAGGCACATCTTTACAATCACTAACCGAGAAAGTGGGGCAAAAAAATGATCAAAACTCACTATCTTAATCTCATATGCATAATTTCAATTCATGATTAATCAATCTAATCACACATGCAAGACCAATTGAGCACAAAATCATGAACAAACAAAGACCCTAAAGTATACTTCACTCAAATCAAACCATAAGTGACAATCACAAGCTCTATCAACAAACAGACTCACAACCACAAGCTGGAATCGTACCGATATACAATGCAACATACAAAACCCACACTTATAACATAAAAGAAACCCCATACTGGTTTGATCAGGCACGCCTTTGCTACAATCACTAACCAGGAAATTGGGGCAAAAAATGATCAAAAGTCACTCTTTTTGCTTGATTCTTCCCTATCTTAATCTCATGTGCACCGTTTCAAATCATGATTAATCAATCTAATTACACATGCAAGAGTGCAAAATCATGAACAAACAAAAACCCTAAAGTACACTTCACTCAATTAAACCATAAGTGTCAATCACAAGCTCTATAAACAAACCGATTCACGACCACGAGCTGTAATCGTTACGATATACAATGCAACATACAAAACGCATACTTGCAACATAAAAGAATCCCCATATTGGTTTGATCAGACATGCCTTTGCTACAATCACTAACTGAGAAAGTGGGGCAAAAATGATCAAAAGCTACTCTTTTTGCTTGACTCTTCCCTAATCATGATTAATCAATCTAATCACACATGCAAGAGTACAAAATCATGAACAAACAAAGACCCTAAAGTACACTTAACTCAAATCAAACCATAAGTGACAATCACAAGCTCTATCAACAAACAGAGTCACAACCACGAGCTGAAATCGTTATGATATACAATGCAACATACAAAACCCATACTTATAACATAAAAGAATCCCCAAATTGAATTAATCAGGCACAGCTTTGCTACAGTCACTAACTGAGAAAGTGGGGCAAAAAATGATCAAAAGTCACTCTTTTTGCTTGATTTTTCCCTAATCATGATTAATCAATCTAATTACACATGCAAGAGTACAAAATCATGAACAAACAAAGACCCTAAAGTACACTTCACTCAATCAAACCACAAGTAGCAATCACAGCTCTATCAACAACAGATCCACAACCACAACTCCTCAAACAAGTTAAGCCCTTTTAGGCTTCTCCACACCAAAAAATTTCCCAGATCAGCAAAAACACTAAAACCCAAAACAAAATCAAATTTTCCGAACAAAAATACCCAAATCATCACCTGGGCACTCGAGATTTTGCAACACCAGTCGCGCCTTCACTGACCCCGGAGCAGACGACCCATTTGCAAGCTCCGACATTGGAGCGAAACCCAGATCGGAAAACGGACCCAGAAGACCCAATCGAGCTCCTGAGGCTCGGAACTGAAGGAGCGAGAAACCCAGATGCATTGGCCATTAATTCACTCCAACTACTACTACAACAACACTCACTCGCTAAACACGAAGCAAGTTCCCAAATTCCGAGCACATGCGATTTTGTATCCTCGAAACGAAAGCGACCCAACACACAACAAAGCTCGCTCGCTCGCTCGCTTGCTCAGCGACTGTGTGGAGGAACAAGAAAATGACGGAAACAAGAGCATACAGAGACCATTTTGGATTCAGAATATGAATATAAAAATCAATGCGAAGAGCAGAGCCTGAGACAGAGCGAACCAGAGGCTGCTTTTTCCTAGGAGGGTCCGAAGAAAAAATCGAAATTGACGATTATAGCAATCCAATTTGAAGCCAAATCCAATGCTCTCTCTCGAAAATTTTACAGCTACTTCGTTTAGGAGAGTTAGTTCAAAGCAGTGCCTTTTGAAACATAACCAATGAAAAGATGACACGTACAGAACTATTAACGCAAAAAGACCAAAATACTCTAATTTTCCACGTGTCGACAAATTAGTTCGGTTGTAGATGAGTTTTGATGGACTCGGCCGTACAGGATTGAGATTTTTGAAACATATTTTATTTTTCCAAAATAAAAATCTATAATTTCCCAATGAAGTCACAGTTGAATGTTTGTTTAGCTATAAAATTTGTACAGAAGTTGGTGTGTGGGTTTGACTTCAAAGAAAAAAAATTAGAATTTTGTTTTGGTAAGCAATACAATTTGAAATATGTAATTTTAAGAGTTCGGTTGCAAAAAATAGTTTCGATCCTTTTCTGGGTAGGGTTTGACAAAATTGCATATTTTGATTATAGAATTCAAAATCTAATCAGAATTTGGAAGTTGCAACTTTCCGTTTTTGTTTATGAGTTGGATTTGGATTAGTTATTTCGAACTTTACCCGAAATTAGGGATGTTGATTTAGGTAATGACTCGTGATACGACATAAACATGACCCAAGTATAACCAAATTTGAGTTCATCTTGATCGGTCCGTGTTGACTAACTCAACATGTTTAATAAAAAATGACTCATATATCTTGAATAGATCAAGAATATTTTGGGTTGTGTTGCGAACGTATCAACACGTTTATATAAACATGTAGCGTTGTGTAATTTTGAACTCGACTATTTAAAACTGTTAGACAGTTCATATCGTATAATTTCATATGTTTGATAATCGAATTTGATTTGAGTTTATTCATCTAATATAATAATAAACTTTCAACATGATCATCGAACACAAATTGTCACTCTTACCAAAATCCCGAATTATCAACCATGTTGTTAACATTAGTTAGTTTGTACTATAAATGTATAAATGAAAAATATTAGGGTAAGAATAAATCATTGATTAATTTTAAGTAGTTGTTCCATGTATTTGCATTATAGTTATGCTAATTATCATTATCCATCGTCAACATAACAACCAACCTTTTTTTTTAACATGAAAAAGACTATTCAATGATCCCAATTATTGTATTTCATATATTAATTCAACATCAAACAATAGTGTGAAACACATGAAATATAAATAACTAAATCCCTTTGTTACAGTGAATTAGAAAATGTTATTTGTTCGTAAGTTGCATAAAATAAATAATTTACACAGTACGATATATTTCTTTTGTTGTAATTTAAAATTAAGTTTATATGAATAACAAAAAAGATTGTAGTAACGTACCATCGCAAGCTTATCAATTACCGCCTCAACATGCATGGCATGATCCTAACAATCTCATTAAACATTTGGCCTAATTCGATCAAAACCAGAACAACGCAACCTAATTAAATTCAATTCATCTCGGTGGGACATGTGGTTCATTTGTCCTAACTCATGGTACAAACAACCAGATCCAATAACATATCCAAGTCAATCTATGTCAAAACTACAACGTATATGAGATTCTTATTACACTAATACTTCTCGAACCTCTCGACTAATCACATACATAAAGATTATCACTTGTAAATTACATTTTTTTAAACATGATTCACTATAAAGTTTTTTTTTTTTTGAGTCTATAAAGTTAAGTTGAATTTTGTCTTTACTGACGCATATTATTATTATTATTTTCAACATAACGATTTGTGACTTATCTACTTAAATTGTTGGACGACATCAACAAACTGTTTTCTCCTAACAAAAATGAAAATAACACATCAACAATATGTGTGCATAAATATATATATATATATATATATATGGGTAAAATGTATATCAGTTGAATGATATAAAATTATATCAGTTGCAACTTAACA
>JAYMTK010005142.1:0-10474 GCA_036897405.1 Pelargonium myrrhifolium
ATAGAACAAAATCCATCTTGCATTCTATCTAAGCTTGGTTCGGCCCGAAAAAGCAGTGTCACTTGATCATTATCAAACCGACTGCAAGCTTTTTCTGTCCGTAAGGCCACCAGAGCACCTTCTAGTTGTAATATGCCTTGAGCTAGATGAGAATCATTCTCAACAAATCCATAAGAATACTGCAGACGCCGGGGTCTCTACAACCAGTAGATGCAAAGAACACATCTCAAAACAATCAATCACAGTTGAATTTCCTCCAGTTGTCTGATATCTGCATTATCTGCTACTACTGATGATGTAATACTATAATATGAAGCTTGACAGGAAATTGTTTCTTGCAAAATATAGCTTATGCTGCATCAAGCACAAGAAGAGTTTTCCAGCATTTCATGTAGAGAATAACAACTGCAGATTCTCAACAGAAGCAAAATCAAGGAAGCTTTTACTGAAGAAATACACATTTAATGAAAAAATAACCACAAAAGAGAGACCCCCACAAACTAGCTCAATTGATTTCATAAGGAATACTGCTAAGGGGTAAGAGTTCATGAGCATCATAACTTACGGCAAGGACAAGTTTAATCTTGCCTGACCGCCAGACTTCCTCCCAAATACAGGAGAGATTCAAGTGACTGAATCCCAAAAGAAAAAGAAAAAACATACAACCATCAATGCAACAAATGTTTCTCTATTATACATTTCCAATTGAGAAGGCAATTTTAGTTCCCAACTCAGATATTACACAACCTAATGGTAGCCTCAACAACAATGGGTGGTAGTGAATGAATTTATTATCAATTACAGGATTTGTTCTTATGATCCTCTACCACCTCGCTGCCTCTTCTCTTCTAGTCCCGCTGCTTCATTCAACATGTCAGCAGCATCCTTGTGCATGTCCAGCTTGGCAAGTGCAACTGACTGCATGTAGAAGGCTGTGGGCCAGTCTGGATAAACACATTGTGCTTGCATTGCATCCCGGAGAGCAGCATCTGGTTGATCACATAATAGATAGCATAGGCTGCGCCGTGCAAAAACAGTTGGGGAGACCATGGTACCAACATCTATGAACTGCAAAACAATTCAAGATCTTTTAATATGAATGCATGTGCTCAGAGAGATGCACAATATTTCAAGCCATTGTCTTATAGCTCAAACATCATCATACTTTATAACATACGAAAACAAATTTATACCTGCGAATAACAGTCAATTGCAGTCTTAAAATCTTTATCACGGAATGCATAGTCCCCTCGTTTCCTTGCCTCCAACATGTCTCTCATCTGTTGGGTCCACTCTTGGAAGGATAACTGAACCAATTGGTATGCATTGAACTTCTTAGCACTGAGTTTACCAATATGGAATACAGAGGAAGAGGGCATACAAGTCAATTACCTCATTAGTTCCTTCATCATCTCTATAGTGTGTCATAACCAATATCTGGTGGATTGCTGTGAGGTCCATACGGGAACAGGCCTCACCCATTGGTGACAGAGGACGCAGTGGTGTTGATGGAGCTTCCTCATGTTTTGAAATACCAAGCATGACATACGATGGTACCTGCAAAGCCAGACTCGTGATAATTGTAATCTTTAGATGAAGTGATGGTGCAAAGCTAACAAGAGCCACCATATATAATAGCTTGTGTTACTTCATTACTAGTCAGAATAGTATTTGCCCTTTTTAATCGATCAAGGGCACGGTGGAGCCTTGAAAAGTGCAATGAATGCAACTCGGAAGCTCCTTACTCCTAAATGAACAAAGGGCCCTGCAGGAGAAATGGCAAGTGCAAAGCATGATACTTCATTACTTACATCAGCTCTAGTTTGCAGTGGAGAAAGTGTTGAAACAAGGTCTTTTGTAGTAGGCCGCTCCCTAGGTTCATATTGCAAACACTGAGAAGCAAGACCAACAACCACAGTTGCTTCTTCTGTAGAAAATTTCCCATCCAAATGTGATTCCATCAATACATTGATGTTTTTACTTCTGATCATATCCAGTGCCTGTATACACAAGAATAGATCAAATTAGTGCAAAGCATAACTTCAATTAACAAGACGTATCATGACCCAACTTCAGGGGATCTTGATTCTTGACGAAGCCTTGGAGGAACAAGGGAATCATAGAAAAAGTAAGATCAACATTTAACAAGACGTATCATAGATAAGAATAGTACACGGTTCACTACCATGACCGTGTAGTCCAATGGTCAATTCACCTATCTATATGGTAAGTAAGATATAGGACACAAAAAAACAAAGTCTTGGAGGGACAAGGGAATGCTCCAGATGAATGAAAATTTTGAATAGATTATGAAAAATTGCATGTGTGCATCAACGACAAGTATGAAAAGGTATATCCTGAATGATTTCATCCCAAACTTACATATAAATTCTGATTGGCATACTTCACAACCATAAGGTCATGGGTTATAACTTACACAAGTGACCAAAAAGAAAGCAACTACATGCAAGTTTCAACATAGAAAAGAAAAACAGCATGATAAAAACAAACCCACTTACATGACTTGGAGGGATGTGTTTTCCACTTAGTAAGTCTAAAAGAACAGTGCCGAAACTGTACATGACACTTTCAGGGGTAACTCTTCCTGCACCCAAGGTGGTAAAAGGAGTATAAGCCCAATTTACATAGTAACATGGTCAAGAAATATGAGAATATATGAATCAGGTTAATTAGAAGATAAACACCGGTGCCCTATGCTCCAAAAACATTAAACACACACACACACAATATATATATATATACACACACACAATATATATATATATACACACACACACTACAAAGGAAGGAATGATGCCATATTCTACTAGCAGGGTTCGCATGGTCCCAAACTCAATTTCATTGCACACGATACAGTGTTCATCTTGCCACCCATATCGAGAATTTATTTGTATTAATACTTAGGTCGAGGAATAATTGATTTGTGTCATACTAAGCTGATAAATTTTAAGCAGACATCGACCTGTAATGCACCTTTCTAAATAATTGTTGTCTTCATATTCAAGGTAAGAATTTATTTGTGTCATACTAACCTGATAAATTTTACGCAGACAGCAACCCTTAATGCATCTTTCTAAATATTTGTTGTATTCATATTCAAAAAAATGATAATCATAGGCTTCATAATTAAGATCATATGTGATATGTTACATCATATTGGAACGATGCAATGTTGGAACAATTAAGGATCAATTGAAAATTATTCATCTAAAATCAATTTCATACTACTGCTAGTCTTAAATGAAATGGTGAACTGATGCCTAATCCATCCATTGCCTATGATATACTTTTAAATACCCCTAATAACTGGTTTTGAGTTCCGAAAATGGATCCTAGTCGAGAGTGGCGAGATTCAAGAATGGTCAGGAAAGTCAGGACTCAGGACCCATTTGACACAAGCTCCAGTTATGATGAACACTGATAGATCTTTTACAAGTCCAGTAGTCCACAGTGAGAGGGAAAAACAAACACTGCAAAGCTAACAAAATCAAACAATCTTACAGATATATGTAGACAGCATAAGTACTCACCATTCCTTAGATATTCAGGAGGTGTATAGGCAAGATTTGTGCTATAACTTTTCCCATCCCGGCTATTTTTCATTAAGCCAAAACATGAAAGACGTGGATCACCATCCTACAAGTTCATATCATAATTCAGACAACCACCATATTTTCATAAAGTAACTGGAAATATTATATGTAGCCAATTGTAGGCAGCTTCAATGTGAATTAAGAAATACCTCGTCAAATAGAACCCTGTATGCATTCAAATCATGGTATAATGGACGGCCTTCAGTACTACAATAATCTAAGGCTTCAGCAATATAAAGAGCCACTCTTATCCGCATGGCCCACTCAATGGTTTGATTTTCCCCTGTTGAAACAAATAAAGACCTCATTAGTTCTAGATATTTAGAGTCTTCTGCTCATTCTCATTTTATTGGCCAGGAGACAGAAGCTAACAACCAAGGAAACTTCAAGTACAAAATTCTAGACAAATTAACAACAAAAATAATACTATACAGCAAAAGGCATTCATTCCAGATTCACTAAGGCCACTATAAGATCAAATCATAATGCATTCGTAACCAATTTGAGACAACAAGATTCACCTTTTATAGCTAAACCAATCTATCCCACAGAAGTGTGCTCAAATACTATATTAATACAAAATGATGTGGTAGGCGAACACCCGATCATAATACTATCAAGAGACACTATGGTTACAAGTTACAACCATAACATGACATCAACATTAATAAACGCTGACCAATGCATAAGTGTGCACATAATGCCAGCTCGAATTCCATGTGTTTTGGCAAATGTTCCAACAAACAGTTCCTTTTCAAAGCTTCGAACACTTGGGTAGCTCAGAGATCGTATGAATCTAGCGAACTAAGAGCTAAAAAGGGCTTTTTTGAATATCTAGTTATGACTAAAAACATATAACACAACAAATCGAACCAAAACTAGAAATGGAAATCACACATACAGTGAAACAAATGCTTTGCAAGAGTATCATTGGGCATGTACTCGGCAACCAGGAGCCTCTCATCACCATCACAGCAGTACCCAATCAAATTCGCCAACCTCCTGTGCCGCAGCTTCCCCACACCCCAAGCCTCCTCCTGAAACCACAAAATTACACAGAACCATTTCACAAACCGTACCAGAGACCTCAAAAACGCCAACAAAGAAGAGAACAAAAAATACTTACTGCGAACTGCTTGGGATCGGGCCAGGCCATCTTGGTGAACTTTTTGACGGCAATCCATCGCCGATTCTGGAGACGACCCTTGTAGACCAGATTGGGGGCCTTCTCGCCGCTCTCGGAGACGATGAAGTCGGAGCTGAAGTTATTGGTGGCGGCTTTGAGGTCGAAGAAGGAGAACTCGGAGAAAGAGGGCACGCCTCCGGAAACCGGGTCGGGTCCGGCGGAGGGAGGTGGAGGGTCCTCCTGGGTTGGATTAGATTGATGGGTCTGGGCTTTTTCTGGGTGGGTTTCGGCTAGAAATGAGGATTCACAACAACCCATATCCTCTTGTGGCTTTTCGCAGCGTAAAGCTCTTGACTTTGAGGTTTCTTGGTCAGACCCAGATGAGCTGTTGCAGAGAAGCAGCCATGGAAATAGGTGGGGAAGGTGTAGTAGAAGAAAAGCGGTTTAGTGTCTGGGCAAGTGGAGAAGAGAAATGGGAATTTGTGAAAAGGGTTCATATTTTTCAACAGTTATGGTTCTCTTCTTTTTTTTAATTTGATGTACTTTACAATATGATTTTGATTTTATGCCCAAAATCTGCAGTAAAATCCATTGATGATGATATGCTGCTTTTCAGTGGGATCTAATGTTTGTATGTAAAGCTAAAATCTGCAGTAAATGTATGAGATGTATTATATCTGTCATGTCTCTGCTTTTATGCAATTATTTATGTACCTTCTCACTTAACAAAATTATTTGTACCTCATTTCCTTTTCTTCTTCTTCTTCTTTTTTTTTTTTTTATTCAAATATCTCACCAAGTTTTTTTTAACAGAAATATCTCACCCAAGTTAACAAGGCTCGGAGCTTATTTGTTTTTGTTTAGATCACTCCGTTAAAGAGCGTTAAGTTGCTCCATTAAGTTAGTTATATTTTTTTCAAAGAACACTTCAATGTGGAAGAATGATAAGCAAGAAGAAAGTGTCAATCATAATATGCTAAATTAATTATAAAACATATCATCAATTATCAACCTCGAACACTTACTTTTCTTGAAATCAAATTTACCGCACTTGACTATTACTAAGTCCAACTATTATTTAGTCTACACACCTCATTATATTAATAACATTGTTAACAATAACATGAAATGAAGATTTTACCATTTATATTCTTTTAGTAGCTTCAGAGATAAGTCCACTAAAAATTCAGTTTGACGATTTTAGCAGTTAAAATATTGAATTTCCAAATTTTTATAACTAAAATCTTCAAAAAACAAATTTAAAAATGATGTTAATTCATGTTCATTTTTTAAGATTTTTATTTGCGTGAAAACAAAAGAAGTCAGCTTGAATTCTCAAGATATTAGCCTTAATATCAGAGTTTCCTCCTATACTTTGACTATTTAGTGAGTTCAAAATATACAAATCCCTTGATGCAGCTAGTAGTCAGCTAGGGTAGTAAGATGAAGCACCAACTAGGATAATATATTTGGGGCCTCAAGGTCCCTAATCTCTATGATTACTAACCTCCACCTCTTGTAACCACCTAGGCACCACAGTCATCAAGGTTTGACATTCAAATGGTGTTTTTGATAGAGTATCAGCTACATGGTTTTCACAAGCTCTCTTGCTCTCAATTCCTTAACTAAGTTTCATCAACTAGAAGGCCAATTTTTGTATCATGTTAGTTACCATCTGATGGTCAGTTTTGATAAAATGAACTCATGCTCACTCAAATAGTGGCTCCACTTCTTAACTGACAATAAAAATAGCAAGTAGTTCTTTTCCATGTGAGTTCTTATGTTTCTAGCCTTCCTTCAACTTTAATCACATGAATGTGAAATTTATCCTTAATAGTTAAGTTATTGAATCTCATATAATCTAGACAAAACCTTAAACTCCCATCTTTCTTTTTTACCAACAAAACTGGAAAAACAAAAGAATTGTTACTTTCCTGCACTGTAGCTTCTATAATTAGACACCAGAGGAATGACATGGTCAAGCTGCTTTCTTGGAGGTGGTTCCTTAAACAGTGGTTTAAACTCTTGAAGTAGAGGTTGCAACTCATCAAGTGGTTTATTTGGCTTGGTTTGCTGACAAACTGAACCCAATGGAGCCCTTATTCTCTACCACCTCCTTGTGCAACCCTTTCAGCCCTAGCATCTCAACCATTTTTACAGTGCCCATCTCCTTGAAGGACAATGACCTTCCTTAGTTATTTGTCTCTAAAGAAAGTCATATGTATGTGACAGGATTGGAAGTTGTTAACCAATCTATCTAGCCCCAAGATCACATATCACACACTCTTAATAAAGTTATCTCATTGCTTGCCAACTTGACCTTATTGGCTAACATCACCTGCAATGGAGCTCCAGACTCTAATTCAACTTGGCACTTTGGGGGTCAAGAAAATTTGAGGTGGATCCAATTAATCAAGTAAAAAAGATGCATCTACACAGCATCAAAAGGAGTAATCAGGATAGCTCAAATTGTAGGGACTGCATTTTATTATCTTCTGAGTGCATTGCATTGCATTGCAGATCCTCAACTTTCATTCTCCTGACCGCATGTCAGATAGCAGATTGTTGCCACAATTTTTATTCAAAACGTTGAATTCCATAACATCAAAAGATTCACTGTACAATAATGTTAATATTTAACAAAAGATTGTAAATTATCGAACAAAATCTACCATCCGGGCATTCATGACTTGCGTCAATCCCAACAGCCCATATGAACCTCCCTTCTTGGATAGTTTAATGTAAGGCCGCTATTGCTGATGGTGGTCCAAAGCTGAAATATGAAAAGGAGAACAAAAAATTGGAATCTCCCTGTCCTTACCGACTACAAATCACAGCAAAACATTTGCTCCCTCCTCCCACGGCGCTGCAGCAGCTTTGGAATACATGTCTTGTCAGACAAGATTATCACCACAATTTCAGGTTGCACCATCCTCTACTGCAATGGACCTTTTTCTTGTTAGCTTCCCCTCGGCACTTGTAGTGCAAACCTCCCAGAATCTGAGCCAATGTGCCTCGATTCCTTGTATGATATCCATGATAACTTACCTCGTAATCAAGCCTTCTCCAAACAGAAGGCATGTACAACCAGCTCGTAGTTAATGCCATTTCACAACAAATGCAATGGAATGACATTCAACAATAAAGAGCATCATCTTGTAGGACTCAAATTCATTAATCCCTTGAAGTACTTGAGCCTTGAGCTATATTTTGATGGAACAAAGCTGCAGATAGTGAACCAATCCAAGTCGATAATCGCATTCCACTGTCAACCTCTAAGATACTCCCACATGTTCACGAGCAAGTCTTTCTTCTTCACTACGTTGCAAGAGCTCGTCATAAGCTTTCATTGAGTCGGCTGTAAATCTCTCCATGGCCTCAAAAATGCGTTGTAGACTCGCCTGTAAACTATTATTGCTTGTGTCACTCTGATAAACAGGTGCTGAAAGCATATCACCGTCCCCAGAGACAAGAACCACTTTCTTATCCAATGCCTGAATCTCTTTCTGGATCTTTTGGTCCTCCCTGTCCAAAATTCTCACTTTTCTCTCCAACTCTTTGTTTGCCATCATTCTCTGGCGCATTTCTAGCTTATCTTGTTCCCAAAGCTGAAATACGCTCATGGCAAAAGTACGCATACAACCAATCACTTCCTTTTCAGATATTCTATCCAATGCTTGTGCCCACTGATTACAGATTACAAACACAAGGGGTGCGCCAATCCTGCCAGGTGAAAAGGGAACTATCCCATCTGGTGTGTCTTCAGGTTCATAGAGAAGACATTTCAATAACCAGCTATTCAAAGATCTAACATATCCCTTCTGTGCACCTATCCAACTAGAGAATCTGAAGGTCCAATTTAGCAGTTCATGCTCAAGCCGCAATGTAGTTTCAAGATGAGCATCACTAAGCTTTTTCCCAGATCCAACTGGACCTAAATTTCTGGCTTCTCTGATTGCTTGACACTGATTGTGATGGCACTCAAGCATACTCTTCCACATTCTGGTTAACCTGAAATGCAAAATACCCACATTAAGTGCTAGCTAGAAGAATGTATGTTAACCATAAAATTAGTCATTTTATTTAAAATTAGAGTTCTGAGCAACTCTTCCACTCCCATTTGACAAGTAGGTTTATTTCATAAAAATCTTGACATTAGCTTCAAATTATATCACTTGTAAAGCCAGTCACTGGACAATAGCACACTAGCCTTTTTTAAAACTATAAGTCAGTCTCTGCAATTATTGACTTAATAACCAAATTATGAAAATAACATGCTATAAATTTCCATTCCAGAATCAAATTCGATATTCCAAATTCATCACAAGAAGTAAAAAAAACACCAAATGAAAACTTAAAATATTATCTGAAATTTCTGGATTATTTCTGTTTTCACAGAATGCAACCTCCATGGGCCATGGCATGGGAAGTGCACAGCACAGGACTTCAACAACTTCAATTCATTTGGAAAAAATGCCAACCAACCATAATCCCACCGCAACTGAACAAGCACTTGTCATCCCCCTGGGCCCGAAATCACACTCCCTTAATCAGACTCTCCCTTCATTTGTTATATATGGAATAAATTGCAAAATACTCATGTACCTTGTGCCCCAAATTTAATCTCAAGGATGCTTCCACCACTAATCTCTAAAAACTACATTAAAAACTATCCAAAAATCTTTGCAACCTAATCCCTTTGCAACTTCCTACAACCCCATGTAATTACAAGACATGCGTAGACTGCAGATATATGGTAGTTCTAATAACAGAAAACCACAGCAGCACAATGTATACTGGCTCACAGAGAAATTATAGGTATCTTTAATTGCAGTACAACACATTATGACCATGACTAATACCAGGTGATGGAAGTGAAACAAGTATGTTAACAGAGTTCAAAGAATCAAATGGGCTCAAAAAAATTCACATGCAACATATTCACATACCCTTGAATTAATTCAGTTAGTTGTGGCCACAGCTCTTCATCTCTTATTTTATTAATTGTCGCTGATATCTTGTCCACAACCTGAATTGCAATTCGTATCTTTGTAGACAGGCTTCTGATTAGCATACGAGTTGAATCGACTTTGTGGGCTTCAGCACCCCTTTCATCCAAGCGCTTCAACTTCTCGCGCTTCCTATCATGGACTACCCGCATCTTTTCCTCAGCCTGAAAAAAGACGTAACCATGTAAATGAAAATTTGCAAATGCGTACAACCAAAATAAATAAAAAGTAGAATGAAAAAAAACCAATTGAAGTTACAAAAGATAGATTATAATCAATGCATTGAATCGACCCAAAGCTAAGCAACATATCACATAGTAAATAGAGAGCTAAACAGAAATTACACAGTATTGCCCTTGTGAACACCCATAGTATGTCATAGAAATAACATAACTTGCCAGTATTACAATATAGGCCATTTTTCCAGTTATCACAATTTTTGTAGAAAGGGGATAACAGGTAAATAATAGACCTTGATTAGGCTTCTGATATGTAATTACCTATTAAAACTATGAGAATGTCTGAATTATATTGAGTTGTTGGGATTTAACCATTGTTTAATTAGGAGAAGAAAGGGGCATTCACTATTATTCAAACGATTTCACTTGTCACTTATTCTGTTGCTAGATATTTACTTCATATTAGTTGAATCTTGCTTATATACAAAATGCCCAAACTAAAAAATGTATGGAGTACAAAGCACACAAAAAGAGGCCTCTTAAGGG
>JAYMTK010005143.1:0-10473 GCA_036897405.1 Pelargonium myrrhifolium
TAATATATTGATGAGGTGGCACTCTAATATGCATTATAAACCTCTTTTTTTGTTCCGCTTTTATAGTATGTATAGATGTGATAATTATTCAAAAAATAAATTAATATGACCTATAACTATAAAGGCAACAATAGAAAAGGAGAATGAAAGTACCATATACAATGGTACTAGTAAGGGAAACAAAAAAAATTGGTAGAAACTATGAAGGAAGCCATGTTTTTGGGTGTGACATAAATTGGGAGGTTGTGGACCAAAGAAATGAGTAAATGCAAGAATACAAAAACCCAAAAAATAAACAAGTCTGGTTGATTGGATTAGATTTTGAAGGGGACCCTCTCTCTCTTCACACAATCTAATCACTTTCTCTTATATTCTTCATTGCTTTGTCCCATTAGATAGGTGGGATGTATTTGGGCACATTATTCATTTTTCCATCCCCCAAATCCAATTGTTGTGGAAACTTTGTCCCAATTCTATTTCTAGAAACATCAACTGATCAAGATTGAATTGAATGCATTCTTCACCATCACCATCACCACTAGATTTCAGATAAGGTCATGTAACCATGCAATGTAAAGTAAATACTTGATTTTGATTATTGTATATGTTGTATCAATTTTGCTGTAAAAATTTAATTGTTTCAGCCATTGATGCATCTATATCATGTGTTCAAGATAAGGGTAGTAAAAGTCTACTTCAAGAAAAAAAGAAGAAGATGTGTATAGAAAGGGAGGGGACATTTTCTTGAATTAGACTTTCCATTATGAATAGTGGTCCAACATGTATATATTTATACTGTCCATTGAACTTGAAACCCATGGAATGCATGTGGCTTGCATATGCTTGAACCATCATAAACAATATATATTGATATACATGAGTTTAGTTGGGAGTTTATTACAGATTAACATTGGAAAACTTAGAAGCATACAAATAGGATTAGAGTGTTCCAAAAAAATATTAGAACAGTACTGGACAGTGGAAGAATCAGAATTTTCCTCAAAATGGGGCACAAAATGATTCAGTAAAAAAAAAATGAAAAGAATAATATCCAAGACATATTCAAGTTTAAAGAGGGCGTAACTATCACTAAGCGAAGACAATTTTGTTAAAATTATTGAACTTTATTGGAGTATAATAGAATTTTAAGAGTTGGGTATGAGTAGCTGTCTACTATAGCCGTATATCAAATTCAAAAATATATACAAGGATGTAATTAATCACAAGATGTGCATTTGGAAAAATAAAAGGGATAAATATGCAATAAAGAGGGACACTGTTCTGAAGGCCCATTTTGGATCAGACCCAAAAAAGAAAGGTGTCATATACTCATGGATCCAATCTGTGAACTAACATCTACTATATATGATCTTGATAACTAGGCCTGTCCTTTCTCTGATATACATGTGCTCGAGCCTTTGACTTGGGGAAATGATAATTTTATGTTTATGATAGTTGCACTTTTTTATTGCAAAATCTAATGAAAAATACTCGTCCAACAAATTTTCCCCCACCCTCCATACATCTAAAACCACTGAATTTGGATCTGATTGAACATGTTGGTCATCAATCTATTTTACGCTCTCTTATTCAAGAGGTTGCATATCAAATGTAATACATTTTACACAACAAATTTTTCATGCATGACTTCAAACTTTTACACTTGAAACTATTAAATTTTCTACGAAATATGTTGGTTACACAGGAAAATACATGTCAAAACTATACATGTCTATTCCACCACCATATTAAAAAATGTGAGATAGTTGAGATTTGTTCATTGTAATATCATAGTTCTTGACCATGGAGTTGCCTCACCTAAGTTTGGTGCTTAAGCACTTGGGACGTTGTTGTGTCTGCAACACTACATTTTGAGCATCAGCCTGAGCTCGAGATATATAATTGCTACCAATTAAAGGAGTGCAATAAGTGCTACAATTCTAGTTTTCACTGTATATATTGTTGTCTACACAAAAAAAAAAAAAAAACGGTCTATAAAGTGCCTTTTTCCATTCCACCATGATCTGCAATTTTATTGAGACCTCGTTGTATGTACTATACTATCTCTCTGAAGTAAAAGCATGTTTAGTAAAGTTAGATGCTCCTAGAAGTCAGCTACAATGAAAAGTTGGAGCTCCTTGAAGTTGTTGATATGTTTGACGAAAATAAAGAACTTTCATCCACAACTACTTTATGCTCCATGCAGTAGGCATTTTGAGAAGTCAAAAATTTAGTCATGTAGACTGTAGCTTCGCAATTTTGTTGTGTGAAAAATCCATATATACCCCCAAATGATATGAGATGCATTCTACCTTCCTCCTTATGGATTAGAGTCCATGAAAAATGAGTTTCTTGTTGAGAAGTTTCTCGCCTTTTTCTAATGTGCAAAACATTCGCTTTTGATTTTTGTGACATCTGAATCTATAATGTTTACAATAAAACTACTTGCAAAATCTTTAATATTATACTTGCAACTAATCGCTTTTCCCGTTGATCATAATTCAATGTCATTTGTTCCGAAAACATAACCTTTTAATCACCACTTCGTATATTCAGGTGACTACTATGATTTGTTTTTACTTTAATGAAGGTTGGAAACATTACCTTTGTACTGTTTGACATGAGTTGAATAAAGATTCTTTGAACACAAAATTTTCATCATCTAAGTATGTAAACTTTTTATATTGAAATAACAAATATGTAGTTTTAAGAACGATGCGTGACACTCTAGTCCACTTGAGTTTGAACATTTTGAACTATTATGACCACAACCTCCATATCCAGGATAGTATGCCCATTACTTTTCCTTACAAAGTTGGATCCATATGCATTTTATGCCCATGTTGAATGAGTTAAACAACTAATTTATTTTTGTTAGTTGTTAAGTTCATTTCAATTACATTTACATTTTCATTTTGTTTTGCATGTGTTTTAACGCAACAATTACGCATGACGTCGATAATAAAGTTGTTGACTTCACACGACATCGTCCTATACTAAGTTGTTTAACTCATTCATATGATTTCTGTTGAAGTGGGTGAAATAAGTCCCACATCGGTTAAATATACAGTGAATGAGCTAAATATAATGGTGCAAGTGAAACCCTACTAACAAGTTTGACCTTTTAGTAGTGGAAGCCCAAGCCATTGTGTAGCCCTTTATCAAATTTAACATGCATACAACTTCTTCTTGTAAAATTTTTGTGATGTTGAAATCTTTGCTTCGCTTTTAGTTACTGTACTGACTTACTTATTACTCCCTCCGTCCCAAAATGAGTGCCTTGTTTGTCTTGCATTTTCTTCCCAAAATGAGTGTCCTATTTCCTTTTAAGGAATTTTTTTATAACATGAATTATCAATAACATCCCTATAATAAGTTAGTTAGTATCTATTGAGTTTGTTAGAACGCATGTGCATGAGGAGACAAGAGTAATTATACCACACTAACTAACTTCTCCTTAATAATTCTCAAAATAGAAAGGAGGACACTCATTTTGGGACGGAGGGAGTATCTTATACCAATATATATAATTTCTCAAACTTATCTGTTGTAGTCTATACTGCTATGCTAAATTTGTTGTACGCCTAGAATATATAGCATGCCTTTTGTTGTGGGTAAATAATCTTTTTGTATTTTCTTTGGCAGACTGATGGTAATGAATCCATAATTTCTGGAAAGAATTGTTTTGATCCTTGGTCAATTTCCACCTTCAATGACCTTTTGAAAAAGATAAAGCCTGACATGATGAGATACGATGTAAGACTGTTTAAGTTTTGAATTTGCCCGAGTTTTATTTGATTTTGGATTATAATTTGTTCAATGCTCATACTTTTCAGGGATACCGTCAAAGTTCAAAACCTTACCCAGGAAAAGTAACATTGTCTTCTTTAAAGAATAAGATTATTGAAATTGGTATTGTCTTCTTACATTCAGTATTCCCTTATATTTTTCTTATTGCTGCTTGTACACTTCTTTTTTCATTAAATTTGCTGTGCTTGTAAATTTATAGAGCTATAAACATAGATTTTGGGGAAGATGTTCTTGAAGATGAGAGGTCAGTGACCTTGTGAGGAAAGGTAAATTCTGTCGGTGGAATATAAAAGGGGTGAGGGTGGACCTAAGTTAACATGGATAGAATCATAAGAGTAATAAAAGAAGATATAATAGAGCATGACTTAATATAGGTGATAGCATTACATATGATAAAGTGAAGGAGGAGATACATGTAGATGAAACAGTATTCCTACAGGATTCATGTAGTTGACCCCAATTTTGTTAGCGAAAAAGCTTGGTTGTTGTCTTTCTCAAAGATACTTGTAGGTTATAGCCTTATAGGCTAAGACCAGCCTCATAGGTTGCTAAATTACAGATCAATTATTGCTCTTAATGAATGTTTATGTTTTGTTATTTTTTTATATAGTACTATATATAAGAAAGGGTAAGAATTAGTTAGAAACTATGAATTTTGTAGTTTTGAATGCAAAAATGTTCTCTATTGTTCCTTTTTTACTATATGATTAATTGCATGAATAGCTACTAAACCACTCAAAAGAGTACAAATTATTGTGGTAAGAATATGCTGACTTTGAATTTGACATCCTATTTAGGGTCACACTTGATCAGTTTGGACATAATTAATTTGAATCTTCTCAAGTCCTAGCCCTTATGTATTGATCCTTGGTCTTGCTCATTTTGATTGAGCTTTGTTGCTATGCCTGTTTGCTTACGGTAATTGACATTAGTAAAAATGCTAAGACCTTAGTTGATTGGATTAAGCATGTCCAACATGATTTACTGCACCCCTAAAATGCGATATTATTATTGTTGTTGTTGTGCCGTACTTGTGTATTTCATAAGCTTGGATCTTAACATAACTTTTGTAGGCAGGAAGGTGACATATTTTCTGTTGCTGTATTAGTAGTTATGGCCTTCGTTTTGTGCTAGTTTTAAAAATCACTGATATTTTTTTTATAAATTTAAAATTCTTCTTAAACCTCACTTTGGGATAAAGTATTTATATCCTTACCAGGCTAAAGCCTAGTGATCAAGACGTCCCAAGCTAAGAGTCATTAACAAATTTTGTTTGATTTAAAGGTTGTTTTATGATTTATTTTTCAGTGACGGTGAACGAAAAAAGTACTAACTACCATTGAAGGTGATAACTTAGAGAAACTGTGGGTCTTAGAAACTATTGATATAGAGCTGCAGTTTGAGGGTTGTAGTGTGGAATTGGGTTCAGTTTGCTGCTGACCAAGTTAAGTGGAAAGATTGTATACAGAGGATGCACATTTCTAAAGTAAAGAGATGTGGAGAATGTGGATTGCAGATATGCTCAAAAGCAAATAGTTTAAGTTTTTATTAACATTTTAAGTAGACAATTCCTGCTAAATGAAGCAATCTTGAGCATCTTTTCAGTGAAAATGTTGGTTGTATTATGCATCTATTATCTATCTGGCAGTTTATGGTAATAGCATAATATACTCTTTGTAGTATATTGTTATGTCTAAAGTGTTTAATATGAATCAAGCTATCTCCTTAAACCTTTATACACTGATTTTGTACAAGGTGGAGATAAGTACCAGATCAAAGGTTCTGCTGGACAGGGTGGTTTCGCTCAAGTTTTTAAAGCGTTTGCCAACGGTAATTTTGACGATGATGTTGCAATTAAGGTAAATTGCGTCTTCTTTCCACTTCAGAAGAGATACATTACTGACCAGCATCTTTAGCATGGTTTCATAGTCTTCAAAATCTCTATCAGATACAAAAGCCTCCTTTTCCTTGGGAGTTCTACATGTATCGTCAACTTGATCAGCGCATCCCAGAGGAAGAAGTATGCCCTTGTTTTTTTAGTAATGTTTATTTGTTCATATTTTCTGTATCTGGTCTTGCTTTTTAATTTTGGTCTCTTCATATCAGAGATCAAGCTTTGGTTTTGCTCACAGAATACAGGTGTATTCTGACTGTAGCATACTAGTCTGTGATTATCTAGCACATGGGACACTTCAGGTTGGTTTATCGATTAACACATTCTGTTTCTCCATCTGTCTGGGAATCATTTGCTCTAATACGATTTGCACATAAACCTGGTGCAGGATGCAATTAACTCTTACTTGCTCTCCGGCAAATCTATGGATGAATTGCTATGTATGTATTATACTATTGAGATGCTCTACATGCTGGAAACATTGCACAGTGTTGGCATCATTCACGGTGATTTCAAGCCTGATAACTTGCTTATGCGCTATGCTAGGTAACATTTCACACTGTAAATATGCTATGTATTATTTAATTCAGTTTTTGTGCTACGACATAATATAATTTTTTGTCATTAACATACCTGATTTTGCTAAAGTCTATTTGGGCTGTTGTATGTATATCAATCAGAATGTTCGATCAAATATACGTTTGTTGTTCCATGACGAACATCATGAGTCCATATTTGGCTGGATATCGCTGCTACCAATTTATCATCTTTGTGCATTATCTTTGTTTTTTGACATTCTAGTGACATTATTAGTTACCCTGAGTTTTTGCAGGAATGACCTTATTGAAGACAAATTTCGTGAGCGAGGAGGCCCGTGGCGTGATCAGGTTGGTTCTAGTTGCATTACGGTCTTAAAAGTTTGGATTGTGTTCAAAAATACTCGAGTCATACTGTGCAGGGTCTTTGCCTTGTTGACTGGGGAAGGGGAATAGACCTGCATCTCTTTCCCGACGACACGATATTCGTGGGGGATTGCCGGACATCTGGGTTTCGTTGTGTAGAGATGCAACAGAATAAGCCGTGGACATATCAGGTAGACACATATGGGCTTTGTGTTTCAGTCCATATGATGCTGCATAATTGTTATATGGAGATTGAAAAGAAAGCACATAATGGTGGCTCCATCTTTCTGCCCAAACTACCTTTCAAACGGTGTGTTATTGTTTGTTTGTGCCCAAATTCTTATAGGTTGAGGAGGAGTTATTTCAGTATAATTTTCTCATCTGTTAATTAAAATGTGTTCATTCAGGTACTGGAATAGCCTGTGGAAGGAACTGTTTACTGTGCTGCTAAACATTGAAAGTGACAAATACGAGAGCAAGAAGTTGCTGCGGAATTTAAGGGAATCCTTCCAGGACTACTTGTGCTCGAAGCCTCATTATATAAGGGAATTAAAGAACTTGCTGGTTAAGCAAAGAGCTTCTTTGCCCTAGTTTCCTTTGTTGTATTTTTATTACTATTTTCATACTCAGACTTGCTTTATTTCAACAAAATTGTATATGCTCTGCTCTGTATTATCACCAAAGAAGCTTCTAATAAAATGCACACATTGTCGAGTCCCAAAGTTTCCAACCAAGTCATGTTGGGTCAAGTGTTTAAAATGTTTTGGATTTTTTTTGAGGTCTCAGGTTCGAGTCTCTATGATAACGGTATTTATTGCTGATAAAAAAAAAGTCCCAAAGTTTTGACTCAGTGGCAAAACAGTAATTTACGATGTGTAAACATAAACATATCGCCTACACATGAGGGGTGTGTTAGTATAATGTATCCTACATCAAAAGAACATGAAAGCGGAGAGATATACTATTTAACCGTCCATCTATCAGTTTAAACTTTTAGATTGGAGTCAAGTTTAACACTACCAGAGTGATCCACTCTTTTAGATAGTATACTTCTATTGATTTCGACTCTTTCTCATATATATCATTCTTGTCATTCAATTCTTTTTCATGTTCGTTTTTGTTGGAATATCCTCCAAAATTTTCAAGATCCATAATCTTTTTCAATCAGAGATTCCAGAAGAGTTAGAATTCCTATCTTCATGAAATCATATCCTTGCCGAATACTCTCCATAATTAGAGTGATTCCATCACAAAATTTTCTCAATCTTATTGACTATATTAGTGGGTAACAACACCTCTATAATTTCATTCAAGTTCCATTCATTATCATTCTCTAATAGGATGCTTTCTACTTTATCCATCTAATTCTAAACCACCACTGGACCTGTAATCAATCTTAACTCTCTTGCCATTTTTTTTATCGGCAATTAGATACTTATATATATCAAAAACCCAGCAAGGGCAAGATACAAGTACAAAGCTTTAGTAACAAAGTGGTACAATGGAGATGGGATTAGTAATCCAGTCATCGAAGCTAAAGTGGACCAATAGGGGGATTTGAGCTTTGAGAACAACAAAGAGGTAGGAGCGAAGCTTTATGAAGGAGCGGTAAGGCGATTCTGAAGTACTCCTGAAGAATGCACTCTTTCTGGACAGCCATATCTGCCAAAGGGCCAATGGACAAATAGTTTTCCAAATTTTTAGAAGCTCTTTCGAACCGCCGAGCAGTGAAGGCCACTGGGATAGCAGGCTCGAGACGTCGGAGGGCAAAACTGCCGATATGGACCACTAGCCAAGGATGAGGGACCATAATAGGTGAGTCCAAGGGCAGTGAATAAGAAGGTGAGAGCAGTCTTCGAACCGGTGTTTACAAAGAGAAATGTGTGCATTGGGCAATTGGGATAGGGATGCCACTATTTCAAAGGAAGCACGAGGTCGGTATGTTGTTGAGAGATGCTAGCCATGCGAAGGTCTGAATCTTGGGAGGGACCGGCGGTTGCCAGAGAGCAGTAGCACATGACGCCGAGAGGCCCAGATGAGATTGCCTGGCAAGCTCGAATATTTTTTTGGAGGAGAAGTGACCCTTATTGCCATGTTTCCAAGAGATTTTGTCTTCAATGCCCTGTCTTGGCCAAGAGGTTGATAGGTGGAGTTCAAGAGAGGACATGTTGTCCGTTTCCCATTGGCGCAAAGGCATTTTAAATTGGAGCTTCCAAGGTTGAGCTGAACAATTGGGAGAGTAATGGAATCTAACCGGTTTGTCCTTTGATCTACTAAGGGAGAAGAGCCTCGGATAGGTGATGGATAGAGGCGTGTCCAATAACCATGTATCGATCCAAAATTTGATTTTGCTCCCATCACCAAGAATCCAGCAGAAACTATCTAGGCCGAGAATGGAGGAGAAACGCTGGTCTTGATGTCGTTCGATGATCTACTTAATGAGAGGTGATCAATTCCTTGCTTCAAAAGAACCTAAATTTCAATCCGAAACTTCCCAATTATATTTATTACATAATATACGTTTCCAAAGAGTGTCGGGTTGGGAGGCAAATCGCCACCACCACTTTGCCAAAAGGCTAGAATTTGCTAGGGCGAGAGGACGGATGCCAAGGCCGCCAGATTTTTTCTCTGCGTGACAAGGCTCCATCTGACCTTACACAAACCTATCTTCTCATCTGAACCACCCCAAAAAAATTGTCGTTCGATGGCTTCAAGCGATTTTATTACAGACTTAGGTGCTCGGAAGACTGTCATGTAAAATAAAGGAAGAGAGGAGAGTACGGACCGAATTAGAGCGAGCCTTCCTCCAAGGGAGATGTAATTTGACTGCCAATAGGAGAGCTTCTTTTTGAACTTATTGATAACATCCTTCCACGACTCAATTCTTCGCGGATTAGCGCCCAAGTTGATCCCCAAGTATTTCATGGGTAGAGAATCCACACGGCAGTTAAGGATTGAAGCCATAACTTGTGAATCAGATTGATTAGGTCCCATATTAACTAGCATTGTTTTGCTGAAGTTTACCTCTAACCCAGAGGCAAATTCGAAACAGAGAATGGTGTCCCTCACATTGGCGAAATCCTGCTCAGAATTACTAGCGTCCAGGAATAGAAAAAAAAAAAAAAACTCTCTTGCCATTGTTTGTTCAAGGCTTTCCAAATGTTCTCGTCCCTGCCATATTTATGAGGTAGATAAAAGAATCAGTGTTGTTAAGAATAATTTGTTTTCTCCAGCGAACAGAAATGTTTGCAATACAACTCTATAATTTCCTCAAGTACAAGTCTGCAAAATCTAAGGAATTACATAGAATAAAATAATTGACCATTTAAGTGAGAAATGGATTGTAATATATATTGAGAAAATCCATTGAAAGCTATGGTGTAAATACAAACATTTTCTTAGGAGTGAACTCTCAAGTGGGTTTAAATACAAACTTATATCTTTGACTTCAAAACAAGTTCAAGGAGAAGACAAGCCCAAAGCCCACATGTGTGACCATGTGGACTCGGGCGTATGTCTTTTGTTGATAGTTTATTTTTTTAGGCCACCAAGCACTGTATCGACTAACTCAATAACTCAAAGTTTAATTAAGGGCAAATCTAAATAAACCCCTCCTCTTATACACTTAAAACAGATGACCACCCTCAGTTTTAAAAGTCGACAATGGAGTACCCATATTATGAAGTGAACTGTTTTAGATGGATGTTGTTAACAGAACATGGAGAAAGACAAAAATACCCTTGTGCACTGTTCATCTTCTCATTTTTCTCATTTTAGCACTGTTCATCAGATCTGCTCAAAACCTAGCTTTGTGTATTGTTCATCATTTTTGTTCTTGCTTTAAGAAACAAATCATACTTCACAAAT